>BDSI01000015.1:0-112500 GCA_003117195.1 Eudorina sp. 2006-703-Eu-15
ACTTTGGTCTGCGCATCGCTGTCGCGACATCCATTCCACACCGAGTGACCTTGTTATCTTTATATCCATTATTCAACTTATATACCAAGTGTGATTGAACATACGACAATGAGGTCTGCCATGCTGCTTCTTGTGCTTGCGGGCATGGCCGCGCGGCGCTTGCGGGTGAGGCTACGATCCGCGACGCGGCGCAACGGTATCACGCAGTGCATCTTCAGGACCGTATCGTGCGCATCGCTTGTCCAATACTTTAAGTTGATGTACTTGATATTACAATAATAATGTGGCGACAACTCCTTTTGGTTTCCATGTCCGCAATCTGCAAATTCATCTGATTTCGTTGCCAGCTTTCGGTGACTATGCTGAAATAGATATAATCCATTAACATAATACAAAGACATAATTCCGAATTTATGGATCGGATTATCTTGTTTTTGGTGCTTATCCGCAGCTCCCGCCGCAGCACCCAAGCGCCCCCGCCCGCCACAGCTCCCAGGCCGCCCTCGCCGGCGCCCTCCCCCCTTCCGGCCACTGCCTTCCGCCTCATCTCGATCACCAAGTGGAACGCCAGCGCGACATCGCCAACCTGCAGGCAAGAGGGATGCACAGGTTATATGATGGCACCACCGGGGTGAAGCATCTGAATGACAACTCCCAACTGTTTGGAATTATCAGGGGTCATGGCATGACGTCCACACGCAACGCGTTGTATGGCGCTCTTGTACGGCATGGAGGCCGTCTGCGAAACCTCGCTCGTCCTGCTCTAAAGTTTTGCTGTTCTCTTGTCCTTTGTCCACCCGCCCCATTACTGATGATATGTAGGCTATTGAGACCAACGTGTCCAGGGCCTGCAGCACATTCTTTGTGGCCGGGATCACCGGGAGCAGCACCCAGCGTGTGGCTGACCCCCTGTACGGCAGCCACATCAAGGTGGGAAGCTCGCGGCGTCGTCCTGACTCGTTCCCCAGCGAGCGCGCCATCTGCATCTTCTTAAATGCGTGCGAAGGGTGTTGCGGCCGGTATCGGTGTGTAATCGATGTCCGCTCGATCGTCGTATGAGTCCGCGGCTGCAGCTATCCAAGCAACCCCCCTGGCATCCGCCTGCAGCATCCCTTCCTTCCGCATCGATGTTCACCGCCGGCCCGCCACTGGCATCTGCGCTTCGCACACAGGTGTACGACTTCCCCACGTTGGTTGCCTACACCAACTACAGCACCTGCGTGGCGCAGCAGCCGGGTCGCCTGGTGTCACAGGCCTTTGAGATCTGGAAGGTGCGTAGCGCACGGCATGAGTGGAAGTGACTGAGATGTGCACGTGTCTGCGGTTGTGAAAGCAACCAGATGCTGGTGGTCGGGTTCGTTGGGCTCGTACAGTAGGTCCATACGAGGTTACGGGGGGTTACGCATGTAGAGCGCGCAGGCCTAGCTGCTGCTGCCGGCCGTTCAGCAACTGCCGAGTGCGGGGCCCGCATGTCAGGGGCGCTGCTGCTGGGTGTGGTTGTCTGGGATCGCCTTGCTCAATCGGGCAGCCGGGATGTTTCCCGGCCCTACCCCTCCCGGGCACATGTTTTATCCTCTCTCTTGCGCGCCGCACATTGCTCCGCGTGCTGCGTCCCTGCCCGCGCAGAACCGCGTGATCTACCCGTTCTTCGAGAGCGTCAGCAGTGCCACTGCGGGTAAGCACGCATGCCCATGGCATTTCGCAAAGGCTAACTTCTTGTTATCGGCCGATGTTTGAACATGAGGGGCCATGCATTCCAGGCGTCACACATCATTCACTGCTCCCTGCTGCTGCCTGTGGTTCACCCCGGTGGTACCGCACACCCGGATGGACACACGCAGGCTCCTTCTGGGCTGTCACCATCGCCAACACCACCAACGCCACTTCGCTGCGCACCGCCTTCACCGGCCTGACCACCGAGATCTCGGGCCTGCTGTCCAGCGTGCGCCAGGTGCGTGTGTGATTCGTACGGCAGCAGCGCACGTGTATGTACCTACGCAATAACGGCGACCGGCTCCGACCCTGTCTGCTAGTCACCCGAAACGACCATGGCTGGTAGACACAGCCCCTGATAGGATCGTGCCCGAATCCTGGTCCACCATGCGCCCAAAAAACAGTACGTACTTGGTGCTCTATCTCTTCACCTGGCTTGTGGCTGCTGTAGTTGACGAAGCCCTCTTGACGCTCCGCATACACACAGGTGGCTTCCAACGTGCCCGGCGCCGTGGCCCTGCCCCTGGACGTGGCCCACGCGGTGTCTTTCCTCAAGGCCCAGGGCGGCACCGCCTTCCTGGGCTACCTGAACGACCCGCCCACCGAGGGCCTCCCCACGCTGGACACGCAGGCCACCATCAAGAGCCTCAGCACGGTCACTCGCCGCATCCTGTTCACGCCCGTGCGCATCAAGTAGATTGACTCACTGGCTTGGCTGGGCTGGGCTGGGCGCCGTCGGGCATCGGGCATTAGGCTGTAGATAATGTTTGGACGGGGCGGTAGCTCATAGCTGGGGTGCATTCATCAGCGTACGCGGGATGTATGTGATCGTGAATTGCAATGTGTTGGACGACGACGTCTGAAGGAGAGCTCTGGGCTGCTGGGGGGCGCGCGATCGAGAGACCTGTCTGCTAGTAAGAGTGCTGTGTTAGTGCATGGACAGATAGCTGCATATGTGTGAAGCGCTCGATGTGGTACGAACTGGCTCGGATGCTGAATGGTGGAAACCTACATCGGGCATGTGGGTGGCTGAAAGAGGCCATCGTATGTGCCTTTGTGCAGGTAGAGCGGTCGGTGTGGCCCGGCAAGTGGCTACGGCCGCGCTGCTCGCTGGCCCCGCTAGGGGCTCACGATAGGGAGTTTGTCCGGTGGCATGGTACGCATGCCGCGACATTGTCTAATTGCGCGCAGCGGGTCCAGCTGTGGACGCGAGAGATTCGAAATTTCGCACGTTATGTAACATGCCTACGATTTGTGTCGATGTCTTCGAGCCGGTCAAGTTCACCTCTCGTGCGAAGATCACAATTGCTGCAGCACTATTATGGAGGTTTGAGCACCCGCAAGTACCCTGTGGGCCACGCAGTGGGCTTGGCAACACACGTGCCATCTCGATAATGGGGATACAGCGGGAGGAGGGGTTAGATCTTGACAACAGGCCACAGTGGCTGGGTGTAGGAATGGTCAAGCCAAACACACGCCAGGACCAGCTAGCAGCGCACTGGGCTCTCCATCCCCCCAAGGATGTATATGCCCGCATACATCTCAGCCGGCCTGGTCAGCAAACAGGGAATCACCGCGATGGATGGGCCAGTTCGATACGCTGTACATACTTGTGGCGCACATAGAGGCACATCCGCCACGCGTCCGTCCCTAAAGAGGCCACCGGCGGATGCATGATGAGCGAGCGAGCACCAAAACGATCGATATACATGAAGTGCACTGCGTGCCGTACACGTCGAATGATGTCACACAAGTCACACTTTTGGCGTGCGAGTAGGATCAATGAGCTACCCGCGGCCAGGCATATGGACATTCCTGCAGGCCCGGCCTGAGGCCTGTGATGTCGTACGCAGGCCGCAAGGCCCATCATACAACGAACAACCGCACCAACGGACGCCTGCAGCGATATAAGCACTGATCGTGGCAACCTTTACCAGAACTATATTGAGTTTGGGTGTTTGAGGCGATTGCTGCGACTAATTTGACTTTGGTCTGCGCATCGCTGTCGGCGACATCCATTCCACACCGAGTGACCTTGTTATCTTTATATCCATTATTCAACTTATATACCAAGTGATTGAACATACGACAATGAGGTCTGCCATTGCTCTTCTTGTGCTTGCGGGCATGGCCGCCGCGGCGCTTGCGGGTGAGGCTACGATCCGCGACGCGGCGCAACGGTATCACGCAGTGCATCTTCAGGACCGTATCGTGCGCATCGCTTGTCCAATACTTTAAGTTGATGTACTTGATATTACAATAATAATGTGGCGACAACTCCTTTTGGTTTCCATGTCCGCAATCTGCAAATTCATCTGATTCGTTGCCAGCTTTCGGTGACTATGCTGAAATAGATATAATCCATTAACATAATACAAAGACATAATTCCGAATTTATGGATCGGATTATCTTGTTTTTGGTGCTTATCCGCAGCTCCCGCCGCAGCACCCAAGCCGCCCCCGCCCGCCACAGCTCCCAGGCCGCCCTCGCCGGCGCCCTCCCCCCCTCCGGCCACTGCCTTCCGCCTCATCTCGATCACCAAGTGGAACGCCAGCGCGGACATCGCCAACCTGCAGGCAAGAGGGATGTACAGGTTATGATGGCACCACCGGGTGAAGCATCTATCTGAATGACAACTCCGACCTGTTTGGAATTGACAGGGGTGGCATGACGTCCACACGCAACGCGTTGTATGGCGCTCTTGTACGGCATGGAGGCCGTCTGCGAAATCCTCGCTCGTCCTGCTCTAAAGTTTTGCTGTTCTCTTGTCCTTTGTCCACCCGCCCCCATTACTGATGATATGTAGGCTATTGAGACCAACGTGTCCAGGGCCTGCAGCGCATTCTTTGTGGCCGGGATCACCGGGAGCAGCACCCAGCGTGTGGCTGACCCCCTGTACGGCAGCCACATCAAGGTGGGAAGCTCGCGGCGTCGTCCCTGACTCGTTCCCCAGCGAGCGCGCCATCTGCATCTTCTTAAATGCGTGCGACGGGTGTTGCGGCCGGTATCGGTGTGTAATCGATGTCCGCTCGATCGTCGTATGAGTCCGCGGCTGCAGCTATCCAAGCAAACCCCCTGGCATCCCGCCTGCAGCATCCCTTCCTTCCGCATCGATGTTCACCGCCGGCCCGCCACTGGCATCTGCGCTTCGCACACAGGTGTACGACTTCCCCACGTTGGTTGCCTACACCAACTACAGCACCTGCGTGGCGCAGCAGCCGGGTCGCCTGGTGTCACAGGCCTTTGAGATCTGGAAGGTGCGTAGCGCAAGGCATGAGTGGAAGTGACTGAGATGTGCACGTGTCTGTGGTTGTGAAAGCAACCAGATGCTGGTGGTCGGGTTCGTTGGGCTCGTACAGTAGGTCCATACGAGGTTACGGGGGGTTACGCATGTAGAGCGCGCAGGCCTAGCTGCTGCTGCCGGTCGTTCAGCAACTGCCGAGTGCGGGGCCCGCATGTCAGGGGCGCTGCTGCTGGGTGTGGTTGTCTGGGATCGCCTCGCTCAATCGGGCAGCCGGGATGTTTCCCGGCCCTTCCCTACCCGGGCACATGTTTTATCCTCTCTCTTGCGCGCCGCACATTGCTCCGCGTGCTGCGTCCCTGCCCGCGCAGAACCGCGTGATCTACCCGTTCTTCGAGAGCGTCAGCAGTGCCACTGCGGGTAAGCACGCATGCCCATGGCATTTCGCAAAGGCTGACTTCTTGTTATCGGCCGATGTTTGAACATGAGGGGGCATGCATTCCAGGCGTCACACATCATTCACTGCTCCCTGCTGCTGCCTGTGGTTCACCCCGGTGGTACCGCACACCCGGATGGACACACGCAGGCTCCTTCTGGGCTGTCACCATCGCCAACACCACCAACGCCACTTCGCTGCGCACCGCCTTCACCGGTCTGACCACCGAGATCTCGGGCCTGCTGTCCAGCGTGCGCCAGGTGCGTGTGTGATTCGTACGGCAGCAGCGCACGTGTATGTACCTACGTGATAACCGGCGACCGGCTCCGACCCTGTCTGCTGGTCACCCGACACGACCATGGCTGGTAGCTACAGCCCCTGATAGGATCGTGCCCGAACCCTGGTCCACCATGCGCCCAAAAAACAGTACGTCCTTGGTGCTCTATCTCTTCACCTGGCTTGTGGCTGCTGTAGTTGACGAAGCCCTCTTGACGCTCCGCATACACACAGGTGGCTTCCAACGTGCCCGGCGCCGTGGCCCTGCCCCTGGACGTGGCCCACGCGGTGTCTTTCCTCAAGGCCCAGGGCGGCACCGCCTTCCTGGGCTACCTGAACGACCCGCCCACCGAGGGCCTCCCACGCTGGACACGCAGGCCACCATCAAGAGCCTCAGCACGGTCACTCGCCGCATCCTGTTCACGCCCGTGCGCATCAAGTAGATTGACTCACTGGCTTGGCTGGGCTGGGCGCCGTGGGGCATCGGGCATCAGGATGTAGATAATGTTTGGACGGGGCGGTAGCTCATAGCTGGGGTGCATTCATCAGTGTACGCGGCGTGTATGTGATCGTGAATTGCAATGTGTTGGACGACGACGTCTGAAGGAGAGCTCTGGGCTGCTGGGGGGCGCGCGATCGAGAGACCTGTCTGCAAGTAGGAGTGCTGTGTGAGTGCACGGACAGATAGCTGCATATGTGTGAAGCGCTCGATGTGGTACGAACTGGCTCGGATGCTGAATGGTGGCGACCTACATTGTCATCGGGCATGTGGGTGGCTGAAAGAGGCCATCGTATGTGCGTTTTTGCAGGTAGAGCGGTCGGTGTGGCCCGGCAAGTGGCTACGGCCGCGCTGCTCGCTGGCCCCGCTAGGGGCTCACGATAGGGAGTTTGTCCGGTGGCATGGTACGCATGCCGCGACATTGTCTAATTGCGCGCAGCGGGTCCAGCTGTGGACGCGAGAGATTCGAAATTTCGCACGTTATGTAACATGCCTACGATTTGTGTCGATGTCTTCGAGCCGGTCAAGTTCACCTCTCGTGCGAAGATCACAATTGCTGCAGCACTATTATGGAGGTTTGAGCACCCGCAAGTACCCTGTGGGCCACGCAGTGGGCTTGGCAACACACGTGCCATCTCGATAATGGGGATACAGCGGGAGGAGGGGTTAGATCTTGACAACAGGCCACAGTGGCTGGGTGTAGGAATGGTCAAGCCAAACACACGCCAGGACCAGCTAGCAGCGCACTGGGCTCTCCATCCCCCCAAGGATGTATATGCCCGCATACATCTCAGCCGGCCTGGTCAGCAAACAGGGAATCACCGCGATGGATGGGCCAGTTCGATACGCTGTACATACTTGTGGCGCACATAGAGGCACATCCGCCACGCGTCCGTCCCTAAAGAGGCCACCGGCGGATGCATGATGAGCGAGCGAGCACCAAAACGATCGATATACATGAAGTGCACTGCGTGCCGTACACGTCGAATGATGTCACACAAGTCACACTTTTGGCGTGCGAGTAGGATCAATGAGCTACCCGCGGCCAGGCATATGGACATTCCTGCAGGCCCGGCCTGAGGCCTGTGATGTCGTACGCAGGCCGCAAGGCCCATCATACAACGAACAACCGCACCAACGGACGCCTGCAGCGATATAAGCACTGATCGTGGCAACCTTTACCAGAACTATATTGAGTTTGGGTGTTTGAGGCGATTGCTGCGACTAATTTGACTTTGGTCTGCGCATCGCTGTCGGCGACATCCATTCCACACCGAGTGACCTTGTTATCTTTATATCCATTATTCAACTTATACAACAAGTGATTGAACATACGACAATGAGGTCTGCCATTGCTCTTCTTGTGCTTGCGGGCATGGCCGCCGCGGCGCTTGCGGGTGAGGCTACGATCCGCGACGCGGCGCAACGGTATCACGCAGTGCATCTTCAGGACCGTATCGTGCGCATCGCTTGTCCAATACTTAAAGTTTATGTACTTGATATTACAATAATAATGTGGCGACAACTCCTTTTGATTTCATGTCCGCGATCTGCAAATATTCATCTGATTCGTTGCCAGCTTTCGGTGACTATGCTGAAATAGATATAATCCATTAACATAATACAAAGACATAATTCCGAATTTATGGATCGGATTATCTTGTTTTTGGTGCTTATCCGCAGCTCCCGCCGCAGCACCCAAGCCGCCCCCGCCCGCCACAGCTCCCAGGCCGCCCTCGCCGGCGCCCTCCCCCCTCCGGCCACTGCCTTCCGCCTCATCTCGATCACCAAGTGGAACGCCAGCGCGGACATCGCCAACCTGCAGGCAAGGGGGATGCACAGGTTATATGATGGCACCACCGGGTGAAGCATCTATCTGAATGACAACTCCCACCTGTTTGGAATTGACAGGGGTCATGGCATGACGTCCACACGCAACGCGTTGTATGGCGCTCTTGTACGGCATGGAGGCCGTCTCGAAATCCTCGCTCGTCCTGCTCTAAAGTTTTGCTGTTCTCTTGTCCTTTGTCCACCCTCCCCCATTACTGATGATATGTAGGCTATTGAGACCAACGTGTCCAGGGCCTGCAGCGCATTCTTTGTGGCCGGAATCACCGGGAGCAGCACCCAGCGTGTGGCTGACCCCCTGTACGGCAGCCACATCAAGGTGGGAAGCTCGCGGCGTCGTCCCTGACTCGTTCCCCAGCGAGCGCGCCATCTGCATCTTCTTAAATGCGTGCGACGGGTGTTGCGGCCGGTATCGGTGTGTAATCGATGTCCGCTCGATCGTCGTATGAGTCCGCGGCTGCAGCTATCCAAGCAAACCCCCTGGCATCCCGCCTGCAGCATCCCTTCCTTCCGCATCGATGTTCACCGCCGGCCCGCCACTGGCATCTGCGCTTCGCACACAGGTGTACGACTTCCCCACGTTGGTTGCCTACACCAACTACAGCACCTGCGTGGCGCAGCAGCCGGGTCGCCTGGTGTCACAGGCCTTTGAGATCTGGAAGGTGCGTAGCGCAAGGCATGAGTGGAAGTGACTGAGATGTGCACGTGTCTGTGGTTGTGAAAGCAACCAGATGCTGGTGGTCGGGTTCGTTGGGCTCGTACAGTAGGTCCATACGAGGTTACGGGGGGTTACGCATGTAGAGCGCGCAGGCCTAGCTGCTGCTGCCGGTCGTTCAGCAACTGCCGAGTGCGGGGCCCGCATGTCAGGGGCGCTGCTGCTGGGTGTGGTTGTCTGGGATCGCCTCGCTCAATCGGGCAGCCGGGATGTTTCCCGGCCCTTCCCTACCCGGGCACATGTTTTATCCTCTCTCTTGCGCGCCGCACATTGCTCCGCGTGCTGCGTCCCTGCCCGCGCAGAACCGCGTGATCTACCCGTTCTTCGAGAGCGTCAGCAGTGCCACTGCGGGTAAGCACGCATGCCCATGGCATTTCGCAAAGGCTGACTTCTTGTTATCGGCCGATGTTTGAACATGAGGGGGCATGCATTCCAGGCGTCACACATCATTCACTGCTCCCTGCTGCTGCCTGTGGTTCACCCCGGTGGTACCGCACACCCGGATGGACACACGCAGGTTCCTTCTGGGCTGTCACCATCGCCAACACCACCAACGCCACTTCGCTGCGCACCGCCTTCACCGGTCTGACCACCGAGATCTCGGGCCTGCTGTCCAGCGTGCGCCAGGTGCGTGTGTGATTCGTACGGCAGCAGCGCACGTGTATGTACCTACGTGATAACCGGCGACCGGCTCCGACCCTGTCTGCTGGTCACCCGACACGACCATGGCTGGTAGCTACAGCCCCTGATAGGATCGTGCCCGAACCCTGGTCCACCATGCGCCCAAAAAACAGTACGTCCTTGGTGCTCTATCTCTTCACCTGGCTTGTGGCTGCTGTAGTTGACGAAGCCCTCTTGACGCTCCGCATACACACAGGTGGCTTCCAACGTGCCCGGCGCCGTGGCCCTGCCCCTGGACGTGGCCCACGCGGTGTCTTTCCTCAAGGCCCAGGGCGGCACCGCCTTCCTGGGCTACCTGAACGACCCGCCCACCGAGGGCCTCCCCACGCTGGACACGCAGGCCACCATCAAGAGCCTCAGCACGGTCACTCGCCGCATCCTGTTCACGCCCGTGCGCATCAAGTAGATTGACTCACTGGCTTGGCTGGGCTGGGCGCCGTGGGGCATCGGGCATCAGGATGTAGATAATGTTTGGACGGGGCGGTAGCTCATAGCTGGGGTGCATTCATCAGTGTACGCGGCGTGTATGTGATCGTGAATTGCAATGTGTTGGACGACGACGTCTGAAGGAGAGCTCTGGGCTGCTGGGGGGCGCGCGATCGAGAGACCTGTCTGCAAGTAGGAGTGCTGTGTGAGTGCACGGACAGATAGCTGCATATGTGTGAAGCGCTCGATGTGGTACGAACTGGCTCGGATGCTGAATGGTGGCGACCTACATTGTCATCGGGCATGTGGGTGGCTGAAAGAGGCCATCGTATGTGCCTTTGTGCAGGTAGAGCGGTGTGGCCCGGCAAGTGGCTACGGCCGCGCTGCTCACTGCCCCGCTAGGGGCCCACGATAGGGGGTTTGTCCGGCGGCATGGTACGCGTGCTGCGACGTTGTCTAATTGCGCGCAGCGGGTCCAGCTGTGCGTGGGTCGTACCATGATGGCGCGAGAGACTCGAAATGTCGCACGTTCTGTAACACTTACTATGATTTGTGTCGATGTCTTCGAGCCGGTCAAGTTCACCTCTCGTGCGAAGATCACAATTGCTGCAGCATTATGGAGGTTTGAGCACCCGCAAGCACCCGCAAGTACCCTGTGGGCCACGCAGTGGGCTTGGCAACACACGTGCCATCTCGATAATGGGGATACAGCGGGAGGAGGGGTTAGATCTTGACAACAGGCCACAGTGGCTGGGTGTAGGAATGGTCAAGCCAAACACACGCCAGGACCAGCTAGCAGCGCACTGGGCTCTCCATCCCCCCCAAGGATGTATATGCCCGCATACATCTCAGCCGGCCTGGTCAGCAAACAGGGAATCACCGCGATGGATGGGCCAGTTCGATACGCTGTACATACTTGTGGCGCACATAGAGGCACATCCGCCACGCGTCCGTCCCTAAAGAGGCCACCGGCGGATGCATGATGAGCGAGCGAGCACCAAAACGATCGATATACATGAAGTGCACTGCGTGCCGTACACGTCGAATGATGTCACACAAGTCACACTTTTGGCGTGCGAGTAGGATCAATGAGCTACCCGCGGCCAGGCATATGGACATTCCTGCAGGCCCGGCCTGAGGCCTGTGATGTCGTACGCAGGCCGCAAGGCCCATCATACAACGAACAACCGCACCAACGGACGCCTGCAGCGATATAAGCACTGATCGTGGCAACCTTTACCAGAACTATATTGAGTTTGGGTGTTTGAGGCGATTGCTGCGACTAATTTGACTTTGGTCTGCGCATCGCTGTCGGCGACATCCATTCCACACCGAGTGACCTTGTTATCTTTATATCCATTATTCAACTTATACAACAAGTGATTGAACATACGACAATGAGGTCTGCCATTGCTCTTCTTGTGCTTGCGGGCATGGCCGCCGCGGCGCTTGCGGGTGAGGCTACGATCCGCGACGCGGCGCAACGGTATCACGCAGTGCATCTTCAGGACCGTATCGTGCGCATCGCTTGTCCAATACTTTAAGTTGATGTACTTGATATTACAATAATAATGTGGCGACAACTCCTTTTGATTTCATGTCCGCGATCTGCAAATATTCATCTGATTCGTTGCCAGCTTTCGGTGACTATGCTGAAATAGATATAATCCATTAACATAATACAAAGACATAATTCCAAATTTATGGATCGGATTATCTTGTTTTTGGTGCTTATCCGCAGCTCCCGCCGCAGCACCCAAGCCGCCCCCGCCCGCCACAGCTCCCAGGCCGCCCTCGCCGGCGCCCTCCCCCCTCCGGCCACTGCCTTCCGCCTCATCTCGATCACCAAGTGGAACGCCAGCGCGAACATCGCCAACCTGCAGGCAAGGGGGATGCACAGGTTATATGATGGCACCACCGGGTGAAGCATCTATCTGAATGACAACTCCCACCTGTTTGGAATTGACAGGGGTCATGGCATGACGTCCACACGCAACGCGTTGTATGGCGCTCTTGTACGGCATGGAGGCCGTCTCGAAATCCTCGCTCGTCCTGCTCTAAAGTTTTGCTGTTCTCTTGTCCTTTGTCCACCCTCCCCCATTACTGATGATATGTAGGCTATTGAGACCAACGTGTCCAGGGCCTGCAGCGCATTCTTTGTGGCCGGAATCACCGGGAGCAGCACCCAGCGTGTGGCTGACCCCCTGTACGGCAGCCACATCAAGGTGGGAAGCTCGCGGCGTCGTCCCTGACTCGTTCCCCAGCGAGCGCGCCATCTGCATCTTCTTAAATGCGTGCGACGGGTGTTGCGGCCGGTATCGGTGTGTAATCGATGTCCGCTCGATCGTCGTATGAGTCCGCGGCTGCAGCTATCCAAGCAAACCCCCTGGCATCCCGCCTGCAGCATCCCTTCCTTCCGCATCGATGTTCACCGCCGGCCCGCCACTGGCATCTGCGCTTCGCACACAGGTGTACGACTTCCCCACGTTGGTTGCCTACACCAACTACAGCACCTGCGTGGCGCAGCAGCCGGGTCGCCTGGTGTCACAGGCCTTTGAGATCTGGAAGGTGCGTAGCGCAAGGCATGAGTGGAAGTGACTGAGATGTGCACGTGTCTGTGGTTGTGAAAGCAACCAGATGCTGGTGGTCGGGTTCGTTGGGCTCGTACAGTAGGTCCATACGAGGTTACGGGGGGTTACGCATGTAGAGCGCGCAGGCCTAGCTGCTGCTGCCGGTCGTTCAGCAACTGCCGAGTGCGGGGCCCGCATGTCAGGGGCGCTGCTGCTGGGTGTGGTTGTCTGGGATCGCCTCGCTCAATCGGGCAGCCGGGATGTTTCCCGGCCTACCCCACCCGGGCACATGTTTTATCCTCTCTCTTGCGCGCCGCACATTGCTCCGCGTGCTGCGTCCCTGCCCGCGCAGAACCGCGTGATCTACCCGTTCTTCGAGAGCGTCAGCAGTGCCACTGCGGGTAAGCACGCATGCCCATGGCATTTCGCAAAGGCTGACTTCTTGTTATCGGCCGATGTTTGAACATGAGGGGCCATGCATTCCAGGCGTCACACATCATTCACTGCTCCCTGCTGCTGCCTGTGGTTCACCCCGGTGGTACCGCACACCGGGATGGACGCACGCAGGTTCCTTCTGGGCTGTCACCATCGCCAACACCACCAACGCCACTTCGCTGCGCACCGCCTTCACCGGCCTGACCACCGAGATCTCGGGCCTGCTGTCCAGCGTGCGCCATGTAAGTCCAGGTAGCCGTTGATTTAGCCCCTGAATTGCATCATGCCCACAACCTGGTCGCCCATGTGCTCCAAATAAAACAGAACTTGCTTGTGCTCTATCTGTCGCCCGATATAGCTGCTGTGGGTAATGTACATAATTGACCGAGCCCTCTATCTGGACGCTGCACATACACGCAGGTGGCTTCCAACGTGCCCGGCGCCGTGGCCCTGCCCCTGGACGTGGCCCACGCGGTGTCTTTCCTCAAGGCCCAGGGCGGCACCGCCTTCCTGGGCTACCTGAACGACCCGCCCACCGAGGGCCTCCCCACGCTGGACACGCAGGCCACCATCAAGAGCCTCAGCACGGTCACACGCCGCATCCTGTTCACGCCCGTGCGCATCAAGTAATTCAAGTTTACAGAAGCCTGAGGCCCGGGCGCCCCGCCCTCTGTTTGATAGGTCGGCTCCACCTACCCACAGCCCAGTTCGGGGACCTGGCCTGCCCGCCCTCGTAGGGGGCCCAGCCGTCCAGCCACTAGCAACATTTTGAGGGCCTACGGTGATTTGCTGGTTGAGGGTTGCTCCATTACTGGTCGCTAGCACTGATCAATGGCTAGACCCGCGGATCGAATCCCGGCGCCCTATGGCTGCAATTGTCATCAGCGAACCCTGCTGGACGCTGCTTAAATCCATTGCATGTTTGACGATGCTGAGTGCTGGGCATTCATCGATATGTACGAGGTATATTGCAGGATGTGTGTGTCTTTCGACGGGTGCAGGTATATCGTACGTACACATGTACGTGTGGTGCTGACGACGACGTAGGTCCATCCGCTGGCTGAAAGATGCTGTTTATTTGTACCGGTGTAAATAAATCGGGTGTGCCCTATCCACTAGCTAATGCACGGACTCGCTCGACCGCCGCTTAGTCGTAGGGGCAGGGCTCATTACAGTACCTTCCTGTACGCACTACTGGGGCAGCGGCTCACTACCTATAGCTCGCTGCACCTACCTGCCTGCACACAGCTCGCTCGGCTTCCTTCGCCCCAAAGCTTACTTGTTGTCAGAGCTGTGCCCTGCCTCCCATGAAACGTACCTTCCACCGCCGGAATGAACCTTTATTGGCATGAACGAAACAATTGTCACAGCAGCGGGCAGACACCCTGCCACACCGGTGCAAGCACGCACCATATGTATATGCGTGTATGCTTACGTAAACGCACGTACTCGCCCTGGGCAGCACTGGGACCTCGAACACACTCGCTGAAACCGCTCATCAAATGCAGATTCGGGCGGGGCGACCAACGATCAACGACCACGCAGGCCCACAGATACGATCCTGCCCGCACGTACGTACTTACGCACATGCATGCATGCATGCAACCATTGACACCACAAGCAAAGTGGAGACTGCAGCGCAGTCATCCGGACCCCGCGAGTAGTTCCGGATGGAGAGGGTTGATCAAACCGTGACGAATAATCCTACCCAAACAACCGGCATGCAGTATTGTCCCTGCGAGCGGTCTAGCTACCTTATTTGTAACGGTTGCATGATATGCGTGCATGCCCGCGCGCCTAGCCCGCCGCGCGGAGAGCGAATGAGCCATTCCGGCATTCCATACATACATTCGTTCTGTGGTGAACAAAACAACCACACATTCACACATACATACGTACACGAGCGGACGCACAATAATACCAGCTGTTGGGCACTGCCACATGCATATTCCCGTCGTCGCGTGTCAAGCCAACTACACCACGCCTGCCTGAGTTGCCTGCCGTGTACGACATTCAAGCGAACCTAAGCAACGTCATCATATCATAAGCATGACACTGCGTGACCCCCCCGCGGGTAGTCCTTGATACGGGTTGATGAGACGAGGCACCTACGGGCTACCCGGTCGGGATACGGGTCCACCTTGTAACGGTTACATTACTGCGTGATGACCGTGCGTATCAATGGATGAACGTTACAGCGGACCCGCCACCGAAATAAAGGGAAGCCAGGACAAGCCCCAGCAGGCCCCACCGTGTGTATGTATGTGCTGAGCGAGTTACGTATGTATCGATCCCGCCCTACCTATCTAGTCGTGCGCCCAAACCTTACATCAACGAACATGAACGAACACCTGCCCCGCCCCAAAACGCGCACAGCGAACGCGTACGCATGTACGTCTTTCGACCTGAACATCCAATCAAGGTCACGCATGCACTGTACGGCTAGTACGGCACGCACAATCATTCACGTCGATCGGTCTCGTCTATTTGTCGCCGCCGCCGCTCCGGCGGCCCCGCCGCCGGCATTGGCTGCTGTGCCCTAGCTTGCAATCTCCATGCATGCATGTCGCGTCACGTCATCAATGTCACACACCAAACTGATAGTAATCGAAGCGAAATGTACCGCGAGCTGCGTGCCGTACATACCGTACCGTGCAGTGCATGCGGTTTGCCGTACATCCCGCCGGCAAGTTGCCCCCCCCGCCCGTTAATGGTAGTCGTCTTCCCTGCGCGCACGCCCGGGCCAGCCGGGCACTGTAGACACTGTGACTGAATCTCTTGCGTGACAATAAGCCATGTGTTACGTCAACGGCAAGCCGAAATATAAAAAAATGATTTCAGGTCCTGCACCTTGCACGTGGATGGGTGCGAGATCCCGCGACCGTATTTATTATTGCTTTCGCCCGACAGCAGGACAGACATACACATGATGATTAGGCACGCACACAACGAACTGCCAACCGACCGTCAACCGACCTACAACGACATATCTCCTACCTTACGTATCATTCAAGAAACTGGTTGCCCCCCGCCGCCGGCGAAGGCGACGGTGGATAATAGAAGTACGGCTGGCCGGGCATGTTCGCTGCAGTGTACATCGGCCCCTGCTGCTGCTGCTGCTGCTGTGATGATCTATACACGGGTGGCAGGTTGCAGCTGTACGCCTGGACACCCACCACAGCGGGTGGTACGGCAGCCGGCATTGTTGGGACGCTGTACGCTGCAGTAGCTGCGGCGGGCGGCATCGGCAGCATAGACTGGCTGGATGGCGGGCGTGGATTCGGATGCAGGTGAATCTGGCTGCTGGAGCCCGCCGCCGTATGTGCGGGGCTGCCACTTCTGACCGCCAGGGGCGGAGCTGCTCCGAATCCAGCTGCTGGAGCCGGGAGGGCAGTTGGGACAGCCGAATTTACGGCACCCGGCGGCGGGCCGCCAGCGGTGTAGGTATTGAAGTTGTTGGTGATATGGGTTGTTTTGTTGCTGTTGCTGACCAACGTGTTGTTGTTCGTACTGTTCGTTCCGCCGCCGCCGTTATTGTTTGCTGGTTGTTTTCGGCAGAACTTATAATAGAATTTAAGGATGGCGAGGACAATCAAGATCAACGGGACCACGACAGACGGGATGATGATGGCCATGAGGTTCACGGTACCGCTGGATGTACTGCCGGTGTCGTACGTGTGCGGTGGAGGCCTGGGAGAGGGTGGCAGTGCAGGGACCCTTGGGTACGGCGGCTGGGGCGGCGGCGGCGGGCTAGGTGATGGTGGCAGGAACGGCGGCGGGGACGGCGGCGGTGGCGGAGAGGGAGGTGAGGGAGGCGAGGGCGGGGGAGACGGTGGTGAGGGAGGCGACGGGGGCGGCGAGGGTGACGGCGGGGGCGCTGGCGGCGACGGAGGAGGCGGCGAGGGTGGCAGCGAGGGGGGTGGCGGCAACTGCAAGCCCGCACCGTCGATTGCGATGTCGTCAATAACGGTGTTACTGCCCGACCAGCTGTGGAAGTCCGTGGCGATCTTGAAGCGAATCGTGCCGGAGGCCGCGGGAAGGGTCACGTCCTTTCGAACGTAGGACCAACCCTGGGTGTCATTTGTCCCCGTTCTGAAGATGAATCTGCGTGCGGGTGAGAACGGAACGAACATCAGTACGCGCGTGGGGAGGGCAGCGGGGCGGCGGGAGCAACAGCGCGGGGCAATGGCGTTTGTTGTGCACAGCAGAGAGGTCGACGTAACGCGAGGAAGCTAGCGCGGGAGGGAGGCAGGGACGCGTACGATCCCCCCTGGGTTAGTTGGGGGCCACTTGGGGGCTGGTTGTCTCTCCCAGCTATGTACCCGCTGGCGGGGCCTTGTACTGTTTCTCGCCCACTCTTTGAGACAGTCGTCAAACAGGCAGGCTTGTGGAGCACGTGTGCATTTGCGCAATCGTACTAGCCCAGTCAATCATTTTCATAAAAAACACTCCCAGCTTGCCGTCCACCCGGGTAGCCGTACACACGGATAGCCGTACACACGGATAGCCGTACACACGGGTTGTAGTATAACCAATCAGCCATTCATAAATCATTGGACACCGGTATTGATCCCAAACAAGCGACACTGAGCACGTGATCGATCCTTACTAGTGACACAATCACACGCAAAGCACTGCACCGCACGATTCGTACGCACATCCAATTTCGGCCACCATCGGTGCTGTAATTGAAGGCAATGGAGGCGTCCCCGCACAGTTGGTACCAGAACGACAGCGTGACGGTGGTGTTGAGCACAGCCAGTTCCACCGTCTGCGCGATGTCGCCCGAGAAGAACTTGGCGGAGGCAACACCGCCGTGTGCCGACAGGCCACACTCCTTTCCGTTGGTAAGCTCGGCGCTGTGCGACGCGCTCCAAAGCCGGGCGTCCCACTGCGCGCCTGTGGCGCAGCTTGCGCACTCGAAGCCCTCCATCACGCGGGCCGTGGCGGCGGGCAGCGGTGAGGCCGGCAGGCTCACTCCCTCAAACACGATTTCGTCGATGTTGGTTTTGCTGCCCGACCATGATGAGTAGTCGGTGTAGAATCTGAAACGGATCGTGCTGGAGCCCGCGGCCGGAGTCAGGCTCATCGACTTGGACAACCATCCGGTCGTGGCCGTTGTGCCAGTTCGGTACAGGAACCTGCACGTGCGGTGTGTGTGCCGGTCGTCGGTGTCTACGTGTCTTGACGGGAAGATGCATTATGAACAGGTGCTTACGTGTATCACCCATTATAATATAAGCTAACAACACGCGCGGTAATACGGATCGGTAAATCATTGATCTGACTGACGGATATCGTACGTATACCGTACATAGCCGTACATCCCGCCCGCATGCAAGGCACGCACCAAGTGCGGAGAGCCCCGTGCATGTCTGCATGATGACCTGCTACTGGAAATGCTTCCTCGCAGCTAGGAGCAAGCGAGCATGCGCAGGATTTGTATGATGCGGTATGTAGACAGTTGTTATCGGCGCGCGTATATGTATCATGGAACATGTGATCGCGTGATAACATGCATGTACTGCAGGAATGCCGCAGTACGTAACGCTATAACGGATGTACGGTAGTTCGGCCGCACTATCTACCACCCGTATATATGCGCGGCAGCGCCTACAGCCTCTGACCCCTCACAGCCTCTGACCCCTCGTCCGCACACACATTGGTACCGCTGGCTGGTCATGAGGGGCTGTCCCAAGCCTCCGGCGGGGTCAATGCTTATTAGCCCGCGTGCGTGGCGCCCCCTGCTGGGGTTACCTTGGAAAACAAATAAACCCCATTGCTGTTAGGCAGGGCCCTTCGATGAAAGAACGTACCTCCGTTCGAGGTCTGGAACCCATTCACCGTAATTAACTATTTTCCTAACTGACGACGAGGCCGGCATGTAGGCCCTAGCCGCCCTAGCCGCCCACATTCAAGCCACCCGCCCGATAGCAGCCGCACACGTCCGCGCGCGCGTGCACGGAGTGAGCTTACTTACGTCCATGACCTGCCGCTGTCAGCACTGTAGCTGATCGTCATGGAGGCGGTGTCACACAGCAAGTACCAGAAGGAGACTGTCACGTTAGTGCTGCCCACCACCATGTCCGTCGTTTCGGCCAGATCGGCGGTATAGAATTGTGCGTAGGCGCTGCCGTACTCCGTGTTCACACCGCAAGATGTAGTGGTGGTCACCGGCGCGTTGACGTAGGGCCATAGCTGCGGATTGAACTGGCCGAGAGTGCTGCAGGACGGACACTCAAAGTCCTCCGTAACATTGCCGCACTTCACATTTCTGGAGCCGAGCGCGATGGAGATGATGAGCAAAAGAGGCGTATACGTAACGGCGGGTGCTCGATGCCGGGTTGAAGCGCGGTCGGTCCGCTGAAGCAGTGACATTCGATGTCGAAGCGGCACTAGGCCAAATGCATGTCCTTTGATGTAAGTATTTAAAAGAGCCAAGCTCCGTTTCGTAGGCCCTAGCCCGAGGTCAGGTCTCGGAACGTCGTCGATGTCCCGACTGCCGTCCTCCTTTGCAAGCAAGCGTACTGCGCCGCGCAAGGTATTATCTAGAGTTCAAAGACGTTGATTATAGTGATCGCGGCGATGTATCCGGTTGCTTCGAGATAGACGCAAGCACGCAACGTCCACAGTAGCCTGATTCATTCAAAGTAGGCATATATGACGGCATTAAATAAATCAAAGTTACCGTGCCACCATATGGACACAAATTGGAAGCCTCACCTGGGTGGTTTAGGTAATAGTTGCGAAAGCCGTTTGCGTTAACCGTTCGGAATTTGTTACTGCTTGGTTCCGCTGACACTGGAATATTTATCCATAACAAAAAATTGATATATTTGTTACCTGAAATTGTTCGGTGATTGCAATAATCAGCCTGAATCAGCAAACCGTATTGCATCTTATCTCAACGACTCGACCCTCCTCGATTTTCCAAACACGCCCCAAATCCTGTCTGCCATTTCCGAAAGAGGTACCATTCAACTACAATAGTGTTTCCCCGTTTATTCTTAGTTGGAATCCCGAAGATACCGAAACCTTTCGATGCGCCAAAATGGCTAATTCCGTGGCGCATGTGGTGTGACCGAGAAGTGCTTCAAAAGTACCAATAAAATTTTACTATATCAAATTCAATTAAGTAGGCTCATTGGCGATGAACGACTGCGCACCCGCACAAGATACAGTACTGCGAGAATGCTTGAAATTTCGGAGCTCTGGCTTGTATGTTTATTTTTTAACATGAGATTTGCCTCGCTAAGTGACATCCTCGTGGAGAGCCCAGCCTCCAGGAACAAGAATATGTGAGTGCATTACGGTACAGCTATTGTACGTCACAGATCTTTTCTTGACAACCAAGTATTCTTCTTTGCAATGGCATTTTGGTATTTAAGACCGAAACTTTTATATTGCTATTCTATCGTGTGCACCTGCAATTGCAGATGCGACATCGAGCCCGTACTTAGTTTAGGAAACCACTGCTCGTTGGCTTGGGCCGTTCAGGACGTGGGCCCGGTGGGCTTAACCCCTACGCATCTGATGAGACATTACAACCTTCTATCTCGGTTTGCCATCGCGTCGAACATCAGCGGAGTAAGGAAGTACGGAGTTATATATCCAAGTCATCATGGTTACGGCCTCCTGTAAATTGCCTGCGACGGTCCCCATTTTTGTTCGTCGTACGTGAAGAGGGTGATCTAGGCGCAGGTGGTTGCGTTTCGGTGCCCAGCCGTCAAGGGGATGCCGCCATGGTGCAGTGCGTGCACATCGCAAATCGGCTTCGTCGAGCAACTCACCTTTACCACAGACAGCGGCGGCCTTGATCTCCCGTCAGGTTGTGCGGGGTAGTGCCTGCCCCGCTGCTTACAGCGCGCCGCAGCATGTGTAAGACTGGGGCGTGTTGGAAGCAAGGTTGCTACCTGCATACATACATCGGCCCCTGCCTACCCCCACACACCGCCACCAAACATGAGGTCCACCCCCATGTGCCATTCCTACGTACCCCATCGAATCGGCCGCCTCACCGCTCTACCGCCACCCGGTCCGGCTGTTCGGCTGCCAGCAAGTGAGATGTGTGTGTGTGTGTGTGTTACATGGTTGGGGGTGCGTAACCCCATACCTGCACATACCCGCACAACACCGCACTTGACATTAATAGTCAAGTGACATTAATACACTTATACACTTATACACTGTCTTCACCTAGGTAGATTGCGTCTCCACGATGGCAAAGTCGGGACAACCCGGCTAGCCGCAGTAGAACTCGGTAACCCATAAAATACAAAATGGCGTTACACAACAACGCCACAGCCGAAAACGGGGAGATGGACGCAGAGGAGATCCCTGTGGTCCGCATCACCCGCACACGATGGATAGAGATCGCGGGGCCCAACCCCGAAAATCGGCCGATAAAGCAGTTCCACATTGCAATGAAATTTGATCGGCAAAGCCGCAAAATCGACGTCATCAACTTCGTGGCCCAGATGGTTCGGCCGCGCATCATGGAGCTGGTCTCGGAGACGCCAATCAGCTTAGAAGGGGTCTCGGACTCCTCCAGAGTTTATGACATGAAAGACGGCCGGCAATATGCCCGGGTCACGATCGGTGTCCCGAAGGAGAACGCAGACTCGGTCCGGGACCACCTCCGCAGGAGCTTGGGGCCGTGGGGGGAGCTGAACCTTGGCAGGTTCTACACAAAGGCCGGAATATACCCGCCCGCAGACCCAGCCCAGCCGCACGACGCGCACCCGGGGCTGATCGCACAGGTGGAGGAATGGTGCCCCCAGCAATGGCGCATCGAGGGCCTTCCGCCGGCCTCCGACGCGGCCTGCCACGCACTCCTAGACTACGTCTATGGGATGCTGGACCCAGCGCTGGGCGAGGAAGAGGATATCCCGCAGGAACCAAAAAGCAACTTCCTGGAGGTCGCTCACACCGCCCCCCGAGCGGTAAAAGCGGAGAAGCTCCCGCCGAAACTGCTGCTCGACATCGAGGGCCACGAGAAGGGGCTCCTGAAGGCCTCCCACATCAAAACGCTCCCGTACGGCGGGCCCCCCATGCCGCCCCCGCCAGCCCTGCCGCAGACGGCGGCCCCGCCGCGACAGAAAGCCGCACTTGCGAGGCCACCGCCCCATATCCTAAGGGCAGAGGAACGGGATCGGAAGAGGATGGACGCGGAAGCCGCGGCGGAGGCCGCGGCGGAGGCCGCGGCGGCGCGAGCGGCCCCAACGGTGGCCGCCCGAGATGCGGCCCGCGGGGCCCCACACGCCCCTGCCGCACAGGCGGCGACGCGGGCGGCTCAGGCGATGACAAGGACAGGCCAGCAGGCCGCAGGGACGACCCAAACGGGGACACCAGCGACCCAGACAGCAGCAGCCGGCGCCCCTGCAGTCGCAGCCGCCGCCTCTGCAGCGGCAGCCACCGCCCCCGCCGCGGCCACCGCTAAACCCGCAGCAGCAGCCGCCAAACCCGCTGCGGCAGCCGCCATCCCCACCGCGGCGGCCGCCAACCTCGCAGCGCCTGCCGCCACCCACGCAGCGACAGCCGCAACCCGCGCAGGGGCCGGCGCCACCCCAACAGCGGCAACAGCAACCTCAACGGCGGCAGCCGCGCCACCACCGACAGCCGCCGCGGCCCCAGCCAACGCAGCCGCGGGGGAGGGAGGACTCCGGGTGAACATCCCGACAGGGGCACGACCCCTGACGTCCGAACGGTTCTTTGGACCATCGGACCCCGGACCCAGCGGCTCGGGCGCGGACGGACCGGGGGCCCACGGCCAGACCCCACGAGGGACGACCATCATCCCGCCGCCGCCAGGCACTCAGGAAACCCCGGCAGGAGCGCCCCAACGGCAGGGCATTTCAAGGCCGAGATCGACCTCCGGAGCGGGCGAAACCCCCCCAGCCAAGAACCCGGCGGTGACTCTGGCAGAGGAGGGAGAGACCGGGCCTGCGGATGACGATACGACGATGACGGCAGCCGAAGGGTTTCAACCGGTGCCGCGACCCATTCGACCCCCCGAAACAACCCCCCCCACCCCGCGGTGGGCGCCAACCACAACCGGTATGAGAGCCTGCGGACCCTGCCGCCGGGGGACGAGGACATGGGTGACGAGTGACGGGTAGCCGCAGTCGAAGGGGCAGGTACTACCGGCCCCTGAGAGTAGGGTCGTGGAATGCTGACGGGCTACACCTAGCGGGGCATGACGCCAAGCTAGGGGCGGCGATGAAGATGTGGGTGGGCTTAGGCCTAGACATCGTGTGCATACAAGAAACGCATATCACCACTAGCAAGCAGTTCAACGGCCTCCGCCGCAAGCTGGCGGCCGGGGCGGCGGTCCTTCATGAACGGGGGTGGGAGGTGGTTTCGCACTCTTACGCGCCCTCGACACGGTCAGGAGGGGTAGCTATCATCGTGCGGACAGGCCTCTTTCGCACTGCCACCGCGGCGGACCCCCCGGAAGGGGTACGACATCACCACGCCCCGAAGGGGCGGGCATGCCAGTGGACGTTTCGATGGGGCGGTCATCGGCTACACCTGGTGAACGTGTACCTGCCCACATCACGATTCCCTGTGGGTGAGCGGGTCGAATTCGTGAACAAGGTGCTTGCACCCGCCTGCGCGGCGGCGGATGAAGCAAACACTGTCATCGTCGCGGGAGACTTTAACTTTGTGGTGAACCCCAGCATGGATAGCTCGGCAGGGGAACAGGGTAGAGCTGCGGACAGGCCGGTAGCGGAAGCCTTTAACGCCCAGTGCCCAAACTTGGTTGATACGTTTCGGGCGGCACACCCGGGGCGGCGACATTTCTCACACATGTACGTGGCACCGACACCCGGGGGGTCGCGGCTAGATAGGATTTACATATCGGAGGGAGGCGCCCCTTATGTATCCGGGGCGAGCATTCCAACCGCAACACCATCCGACCATAGGATGGCGATCATGACACTCATGGCCCGCACGGGCCTCGACCGCGGCCCTGGCATCAACAGGGTGCGGTGCGACTTCACATCCCACCAGGATCTGCGGCAGGCGTTTAAGGGCTGGCTGCTGGAGGAGCTTGGGGACCGGCCGGGGGAAGGCGAGGAGGAGGCGCTGGTTGACTGGTGGGTCCCCTTCAAACACCGGCTAGCGCACACGGTTCGTGGCCTAAACAAAGAGGCACGGAGTAGACGCACCCGCCCGGGAGAACGGGTTAAGTTGGCGCTGAACGAGGTCGCGAGGCGCCAAACAGCGGCTGACCAAGGGGATCAGACCGTGGGGAGCATGGACGGGATTGTGGCGGCACAGATGGAAGTGGTGTCTGCTATGACGGAAGAGGGGGCACGGCAGGCACACCGCGTGCGAGTTCATTGGTTGAGATCGGGGGAGCGACCCAACAGGGCCCTCACATCCATGGTGCGGCCCGCCCAGGCCCAACAATCTATCGCGGGCCTGCGCGAAAAACATGGCAACCTGGTCACCAACATGGCGAAGCTACCGCAGGTGGTCGCAGATTTCTGGGGGAGGGTCTGCCAAACCCCCCAGGATCAGTGCCCCGAAGCGCGAGCAGCGGTGCTCGAAGCGGTCAGAGAGAGGGGCCCGCGACTGGCGGAGGATGATGCAGAGGAGGTAGGCCGGCAGGAAGTGTCCGCAGAGGAGGTACGACGGGTCCTCAAGGGTATACCCCCGGGAAAATCACCCGGTAGGGACGGCATCCCGGGGGATCTCTACAAGGCGTTCAAGGAGGAATTTGCGCCTGTGTTGGCTGATCTCTTTACGGCCATCGCCAGGACCCACCGCACTCCGGAGGGGTTTGTGGACGGGGTGATCACGGTCATCTACAAAAATCGGGGAGTACGGCATGATCCTGGCAGCTATAGGCCAATCACTCTGCTCAAGACGGACTACCGTATTTTGACCAAAGCACTAGCGAATCGGTTAGGCCCGGCCTTGGGAAAGGTGATTGCCCTGGAACAATCTGCCTTCCTGCCAGACCGGCTGATTGGGGCGAACATTCTGTTCCTGCGGCTACTGCCACGCCTCATGGCGAGGCAAGACCGATCGTGCGTTGTGGCCTTCTTGGATATCGCAAAGGCGTATGATACTATTGATCGGGGATTCCTGTTGGACGTGATGGAGATCATGGGAGCCGGGGAGGGACTCACCACGTGGGTGCGGACCCTCCTCACTTCCACGCGATCCCTGGCGGTGGTCAACGGCTTCCAGTCGAAGATGGTACCCATGCAGGCGGGGGTGCGCCAGGGATGTCCCCTGGCCCCCCTGCTCTATTTATTCGTGGCGCAGGCGCTGCTGTGCTGGCTGCAGCACCGGAGGGTGGGGATCCGCCTCCGCCCTGCCGACGAAGACCTAACCACGGCCATGCAATATGCAGACGACACCGAAGTAATTATGGGCAGCTCGGCCGAACTCGAGCACTTCCTGGCGAGCATGGAGACCTTCGCCAAGGGATCGGGACAGAAACTGAACCCGGACAAGGTGGAATTACTACCGGTGGGACCCGCTGAGAAAGGGGTGGAGGCCGGAGGTGAGGAGGTTCGGGGCGGGATGAGACTGGTCCAAACCGCCACGGCCTTAGGCCTGCCGTAGAGCCGTACACGGATGTGGATGGCACTCCGGAGATGGACTGGGGAGCGCAGATGGACAAAGTTCGTGTCAGGTTCACGAGGATAGCGCAATTGTCACTGTCCGCCTTCGGGAGGGCGTCGGCTGCCGCGGCGTACGGATTGCACAGACTCACTTGGCACATGGAGCATGGCGGCATGCCGCCGGAGACAGTGATAGACCGGCTCGAAGGGTGGACGGCACGCCTGGTAGATAGGGCCCAGGGCCCCGAAGCCACCGAGAGGCGGCCCACTGGGGTGCCACGTAGCCTGCTGCTTGGGCACCCGGCGGTGGGGGGATTCGGCGCGCTGCCGCTGCGGGAACATATCCGAGCGCGCTGGGCCTCAACAGCGCTGCGGTACATGAGGAGGATCCGCCACCAGCGGGCCGCCCCCTGGCAACGTGTCGTGGACACGATCCTAGCGGACGCCTCAGCGGCATGGAAGCCGTGCATGGTGCTCGCTCACGGCAACGGCCGAGCGAGAGAGGGATCCGAAGGCTAGAACCCGAGGTACAGCGGGTCGTGACAGCCCTAGCCGCCCTGCCGAGAGTGGTGGACATCGCCGACCATCCGCTCGCGCCGGGGGCGTGGTGCTGGAACGCACCACTGTGGGGAAACCCACTACTCCCGGAGGAACTGCCCGAGGGGGGCGCCCCGGCCTCGAGCATGTGTTCCCGGACCTGGTGGACTACACCGGATTGCAAACGGTCGGACAACTAATCCGGGTGGGGGAGACGCTCCGGATGGTAACCGACGGCTGGGCAGAGCCAAACTACATAGACTCCGCCCGCATGGCACGATGCGCCGCACGGGCGTGGGCGACATTCGTACAAGATTGCCTGGGTATCCCCGCGGGGTCCGGGCGATGGGGTGATTGGAGGCAATGGGCCGAATTAGACCGGCGGCTGGTAGAACTTCAAGTAAGGCTACCAGCGGCCTGGGTGGCAGCAGCCCTAGCGGCACGAGCGAACGGGGTCCAGGGGGCGAATGTGCCCACGCACGGAAGAGGAGGTGACGGCCATGTTGCTCGATCGCATGGGTTGGAGGTTGAATAATGGGTTGAAGGTGGCCCTGAGCGAGTACTCTGTTCGAGTGGGGACAGCGATGCAACTAGCCGAGGTGGCGGAACGCCGCAGCGCGGCTCACTTGCTGTTTGCCTGTGAGGCGGTAGGACTGGGAGCCACCGACCCGATTTCTCAGGTGGCGGCCGCCCGGATCCAGGGGCTGCTGAGCCGCCTTTGGCTCAGTATCCGGTGAGAAAATGAGCATAAGGAGGCCTTTTGGCGCCTTACAGTCGATGGCGTCCCGTTGTTGGGCAATTCCCATATGCGACACGCGAGGGTGACGCGGTGTGGATGCGGGGGATACCCAGCGGAAGGCGGGGGGTCAGAGACACCCCGACAGCACCATTTCTGGTCATGCCGAGTGGCCCAGGCGGTGGTGGGTCAGTTGGAAGCGCGCCTAGGGGCACGGATACGGAGGCCGCAGGTCTGGCTGGCGGAACCCCCGCCACCCGTGGAGCAAGTTGTTTGGGATGTGGTGGTGTTGGCCGCGATTGCGGCCATGGAGACTGGTCGCCGATTCATGGCGGCCACCCTGCGTCGGTCAGCACCTGGTCAGGGTCAGACGATCCGGCCGGGACCGATATTGGCAGAACAAGGGGAGCGGCGCGCAATCGCTGACTTTTGGGGGCGCCTTCACGGGTTCGCCCAGTTGGGGCTCCCGAGACGGGGTTGGAGCTCAGTGGGCCCTTTCCACCCTTTCTTGAAAGTGGCGGGGGGGTCCTGCGATGTGCGGGACCTGCTCCTGAAGAAGGATGAGGCGCGGGTTCCCCGCCCTCTGTCTGTTTATCGTCGGGCTCTCCGAACCGGGGTTCAAGTTGGGGACCGGGCCTACCCTCAGATTGGGGTGGAGGTTGGGCTCCCGTTGGCATTTTGGTGTTTTGGCCAAGTTATTTCTTATGATGCGGGTTACCCCACTAGCGGTCGCTGGGCAGTGTCACGAGCCAGGCGTGGGCCTTCCAAGACCTCGAGAGGGTGCTGCGTTGGGTGCCTCAGAGGTGGTGGTAGCTGGGTAATGGGGTGCCTGTGTGGGCGACCTCCCCTGTTCTTGGCTTTATCCACTTCTGGGGATTATGCCCGCTGCTGTGCCTATCCCTTTGGTAGTGTTGCCCCGCTGCGCGCCTCTGCTTGCTTCGGTGTCTGACTGGTTGGGGTTATGGCCCGGTGTGTTTTCTTTGGGTGCGGCGTTGTGGTGTGGAGGTGACCTGCCGCCTTGGCGGTGGGGCCTACTGGGGCTTGCTCTGGTATACACCGATGATCCCGTTGGGGTCCGCTGTAACATTCATTCATTCATTCATACCCATACGAGCCGGAGGCCCAAGGGCAAACAAAACGCCCAAAAGCACTGGTTTGCAATACCGCATTAACAGGAGTCAACGAGACTAGCGCCCAAAGGGCACGATAGAATTACGGTGAGCCCACATGCGCTCCAACATCTTTGCCAAACGAGCCGGATCCCAGGCCATCGCCTCCCTCATAGTGTTAGGGCGGTGAAACCCTTCCTCAGCGCGTATTGCATCATAAGCCGGGCAGTCGAGTAGAACATGCTTCTCATCTTCAATCTGGTCTTCAGAGCGGCAGCAACGGCAGACCCGCTGTCCACTAGGGACATGGTGCCTACCCCTCCGCGCCCTGTTAGACTCGAGTGCCCAACAACAAAGCCTGAATTGCATTAGCTTTCGGTGCGCAGAACGGGGGATAAAAACTGTAGCGTGCGGTTGCCACATAACGGCCGCCGCACCCATAAACGACAGGCCCATCCAATGCTTGTACTTCGACATATGGATCCCCGTCTGCTTCCCGTCTGATGGGTAATTGTCTGGCTCGACGTCGAGGCGCATATGTTCCCAACCGCTCATTGGTCGTTCCCTCATCGCCGTCACAATCTGAGCCTTGGGAAGAGGTTTGGACAGCAACCACTCAACTCGCTGTTCAACACCTTCTGCATCGTGAGGTAGCCCGCTCCAAATATCACACTTTTAGTACGACATTAAACGCAAGAACGAGGCTCCCCAACCGCCCTGTTCAGGGTCGGTGAGTGCATCGATAACCTCCTGATACAGGACTGCGTGTGCGACCGTGCCCTTCTGCGTCTGCAGGCGGTTCCAAAAGCGAACCACTTGCTTCAACAAATAGTAATGCAGGGGAAGCTTGGCCAATTCTGCGAAAAGAAGGCGGTGGGCTGGGCGAGCAGTCCCCACAATTTGTCGCATGAACGCAATCTGTAGCTGGACTGCATCGTCGTGTAGGCACGCTTCAAAACGTCCTTCTGCCAGGTGAGATGTGACACCCCATCCACCGCCACACCGGAACCATCCCGTCAATCGATACAGCCGTAGGAGGTGGACCCTTCGTCCCGACCGGGCAATCCAACCATCCCTTCGAAGCCCCCGTCATCGTAGCGTCGAGCTGATCGGTGGCCAACACATCATAAACATAACCATTGACCAAGCTGGGTCGCGCCGCAACCCAACTCGTAACGTCGTAAGCCTCCACACCCCCGCCCACGCATAACCTCCCAGCCACACCTCGGCCTCTCCCCTGAACCTTCGCCGTCCTCCCCCGGCCCCTCTCCCTCCGGCCCCTCCATCGCTGAACCTCCCCACTGCTATGCGCTCCAGCAGCCACAATTTTCAGTAGATATAAAAAGGATGGACGGGGCTCGTGGGAGGGGCTGTGCTGCAATGGACCCAGGGTACACTGGCCCCTTCCGTCGGATTCCGGAACCTGGACACATGGGTGGGGTTCGCCGAGGAGGCCGCAGGGATAGACTGAAGCATGCCCAGCAACACCTGCTGCCCGGCGCTGTCTGTACTACCATGGAAAGGAAAGGCATTACGCCCCTTCCGCATATTCCGCCCATTCCTGCACTCCGCGAAAGAGTTTCGCGCGTTGTCGAGGTCCGTACGGCACGCTGGGCGGCGTAGTAGCGTGGTACGTCCCGCGCAGGGCATGATATTAGTACAGTGGGCCCCGCGGGTCGTCGCTGACAGCGCAGCTTCCACGACACACTGTAGGAACGAAAACCGCGCCACCGTGGCGCACTGGACACGCTCCACAAGTGCACCGAAATACACCCGCACCCACTGTACCAAGGAACCACCCCGTTCCTGAGAACCATCCATAGCCAGGGATGAAACCTGCTTAGGGCGAGTCCACCGGGGCGCCCCGTATTACAAGACCAACGCGCTTGAGCGTCGCGATCAGCCCCCTGCATACGTGCAGTAGACTGAGTAGACTACAGCACATGACGGCGCACAACGGTTCACGGCAGCCCCACCCTGCGCCATTTGCCTCCACCTCGTAACGAATACCATTTGGCCTCCGCCATTCTTATTACGCTTTCATTTCGGCCTGCATGGGTCAAATTACATATTTCATTCTCCTATCTTTTGCGCTCCTCAAGTGATTGGCGCGGGCAGGCGCGGGCAGAGCCTGCCCTGGCCTGCCCGTAACCGCGGACGCAGTTCATTCAGTACCGGCCATTCCACTCCCCGCGCCTTTCCCCCGTCCGTCACCGGTCCACGCCCGCTCCCCATGCTATCACACACGCATTCCCGCACACGGGATCAGTCGTGATCAGTCCTGGTTCAGCTCGAGGGGATCTGGTTTGCTTGGACTGCGGACCCTGTAACAATAAATTATGCTGTAGGATTAGTTTTTCGGATTCAGGTTTTGAGTTTGCGCCTCCCATACTTCTTTCTGTTCAGTCGTCTGTATGGCGTTACTATTTTTCTTAGTTGTTTGTGTACGTATACTGGTTATAGTATAGTGGATGGAAGATAGATACGCTCCCTTGGCTGCCTCCCAGTCAATATGTAACTACTATTTTTCTCGCTTGTTTGTAATTATGATGAATGGAGGGTGAAAGCGGAAACTGGGCCACGCTGCCGTCCGATGTACTCCGTCGCATCGCCTCATTTCTCTCTCCGAACGAAGTTAGCTGTACCCTTCGCTTGATAAACAAACACGCTGCAGATGCGCTCCGGGAATGGAACGTCGTGCGCCTGTCCGAGCCGGCACCGTGTCACGCATTTCGGCATCGCTGGCGCGGCTTGCACGGTAAAACTCTCAAGCAACGACGGCGCTTCATCTACCTTGTGACTAACAGTGGAGTCATCCCAAACTTGGAGGTCGCCTTGACAGCCGCTGGCTGTCCTGCGACGCCCAAGCTTTACGAAGTCGCAGCCAAGGGGGGCCACGTAGAAGTCTTTGACTGGCTTGAGCACCGAGGAATCCAACTGCAGATCCCAAGCTCCGCAAGTGATTTGATTGCCGACTCTAGCGCCGCTTCTGGACACTTATCTGTGGTCCGATGGCTGCTGCAGCGGTGCGAGAGCGACGACCGTGCGCGCCGGTCGCTCATTCAGAAGTCCTTGGCCGCTGCCGCGGCCACGGGCCAGTGGGCGGTGTGCGAGGCACTGTTGCCGGATGTCGCCGACGGGGGCAGTGTCAGAGCCGTCTACACAGCGGCGCAGGGCGGCCACGTGAAGCTGACCGAGTGGCTGTTGGCGCGCCTGGCGGATGAGCAGCAGCAGCAGCAGCAGCAGCAGCAGCAGCAGCAGCAGCAGCAACCGCAACCGCAGTCGGCGGCGGCGGTGCCGGTGCCCGGTGCAGCCGGAGGCGCCCGCGGCGGCGGCGCCACCGAGGAAGTCAACGACGCGCTGCTCCTCACACGTGCGGCGTACGGCTTTGACCTGCCCTCCCTGCAGCGATTGTACGACGGTCGCGTCCAAAACATGGGCAGCAGCAGCAGCGGCGGCGGCGATGCCGGCAGCGGCGGCAGCACCGGCCGCGGCGGAGCCGCGGGCTCACTGGCGGTCAACGGCGCCCAGCTCGCGTTCTCAGCCCTGGTGGGTCGTACCGCCGATTGGCGCGCCAAGGTCGAGTGGCTGGAGGCGGCTCTTGGCTGCTGCCTCGACGGCGACAGCTTCCCCGCTTGCTGGAGTCGGCACAGCAGTAGCAGCAGCAGCAGCACCCGCTATGGGCACTGCACCACCTACCTCGCCGCACTGCGCGACGGCGTGGAGCGCCTAGCCTTCCTGCGGACCCGGCCCGGGATGCGCCGCCCCGTCGCGCCGCCGCTCGATGACCTCCTCCACGACGCGATCCGCAACGACAACCGGCGCCTGTTCCGCTACCTGCGCAGCGAGGGCTTCCTCGCCGCTCCCAGCCCGCGAAGCTTGCTCGTGCCAATGGCGCTCGAGTCGGGAGCCGAGGTGGGACTCCTGGCGGAGCTGTTGGCGGCGGGGTTCCCCATCCGTCGGGACGACGTGCTGACGGCGGCGCGGCAGGGCCGTCTGGAGGTACTGCAGCTGCTAGCGCTCCCGGAGGCGGGACGGGCGGCCGAGGCGGCGCTGCGCCAGGCGGTGGAGGGCACGCGGCTGGTGGAGGCGGCCGCGTCGTCAGGCAGCCTGGAGATGGTGCGGTGGCTGCGGGAGGCGGGGTGCGCCTGGGACGCGCGGGCGTTCGACGCCGCGGCGGATGCGGGTAACGGAGCTCTGCTGGAGTGGATGGCGGCGGAGGGCTGCACCATGTGGGTGAGTACGGCAGTACGGCAGTACGCAGTACGGCGGCAGTGTTCAGATGCCGGGGGTGGGCAGGTGCCTGCATCTGAAGCCCCGCGGGGGCGGTGGTGGTGTGGCGGGTGAGCGGTCTTGCAGTGGTACGGCCGCCGCAGCGTTGGGTCGGTTGGGGTCACCGTTGGGTCAGTTGGGCTCACCCTTGTCATGCCCCAAGGTGCAGGGTCCATAGTGGAATGGGTCTCGGGACTCGTGCCAAAGGTTTGGGTATCGTTGCCCGGGCTGCGGGCTGCGGGCCTGCGCGGACCGCCGCCGTCCGCACCCAGCGCCTCGGGCACCGCGGCACGGCGCCTGCCGCCGACGGCGCGGCAGCTGCCGCGACTGAGCGGCCGGTGGAGGCTTGCCTTGTCGCAACACAGTGAGGGCCTCACTGCGTTGCGAGCTTCAGGCCGACATGAGCACACATCTTGCTGCATTGTCGGTGGGGCCTGCTGGGGCTTGCCCTGGTATACACCGTTGATCCCTGTTCGGAGTCCGCTGTAACGTTCATTCATTCATTGATGAGCAAGCTCCCCCCGTGCAACGTTTCATGATCGTGCTCCCCTCGTGCAAAGTTTCTTGATCATGCTCCCCTGTGCAAATTTTCTTGACCATGCTCCCCCCGTGCGTATTTCCTTGACCATGCTCCCCCAGGACAACGTTGTCTTTCATAATCAATGCTTCCAGTGGAACATGTGCGACCTTTCCTTACAGCAATTGCTCAAATGATCCTTGATGCCTTTCTTTGCTCCGCCGGTGCCTGCAATCGCCACCCGCAACGCCCCCAGCACACGGGCCAGCCCTATGTTGCGGCCGGACGCAACGACGACTTCGCCACTCTGCACTGCTTGCGGCGTCTGGGCTGTCCCTGGGACCCGACCGGCGCCACCTTCACGCACGCAGTCTACAGGGGGTGCGGCCTGGAGGTGCTGAAGTGGATGCTGGCGGAGGGCTGCCCCGTGGACTGGCGGGCGGCCCAGGATCAGAGGGGACTGTCCACAGCTCTCCGGGCGTGGTTAAAGGTGCAAGCGGCGGCGGCAGCGGAGGCCGCGACGGCGGCGGCGGGATCAGATACAGAAGCGGTGGCAGCAGCGGCGGCGGCAACATTAGAGACAGAAGCGGTGGCGGCAGCCGCAGCGGCGACATCCGAGACAGAGGCGGTGGCGGCAGCCGCAGCGGCAACATCCGAGACAGAAGCGGTGGCGGCAGCCGCAGCGGCAACATCCGAGACAGAAGCGGTGGCAGCAGCCGCAGCGGCAACATCCGAGACAGAGGCGGTGGCGGCAGCCGCAGCGGCGACATCCGAGACAGAGGCGGTGGCGGCAGCCGCAGCGGCAACATCCGAGACAGAAGCGGTGGCGGCAGCCGCAGCGGCAACATCCGAGACAGAAGCGGTGGCAGCAGCCGCAGCGGCAACATCCGAGACAGAAGCGGTGGCAGCAGCCGCAGCGGCAACAACCGAGACAGAAGCGGTGGCGGCAGCCGCAGCGGCAACATCCGAGACAGAAGCGGTGGCAGCAGCCGCAGCGGCAACATCCGAGACAGAAGCGGTGGCAGCAGCCGCAGCGGCAACATCCGAGACAGAAGCGGTGGCGGCAGCCGCAGCGGCAACATCCGAGACAGAAGCGGTGGCAGCAGCCGCAGCGGCAACATCCGAGACGGAAGCGGTGGCAGCAGCCGCAGCGACAGCTTGAGGAGCGAGTGCGGTGGCAGCAGCCGCACCGACGATGTCCCGGCGGCGGAAGCGGCGGCGGTGGTCGCTGCCGCGGTGCGGCCGTCGGGGTTCTCCGCAGGCGGCGCGGAAGCCGCCTGTGCTGGCGAGACAGCTAGGGGTCCACCTTGTCACGGTTACATCTTACATGAGCTTCATGTCGGCCAGCGGGTACCTTGGGTCTGAGGTGGGTCACACCCAGTCCCCCGAGCTTAACCCGTGATACACGTCACACCGACGTGCGTGCGCCATGGGCCGATGGGCCCATGGGTCGATGGGCCCATGGGCCGATGGTCCGATGGGCGGTCCCTGCGCCGGTGGTTGGGGTACTCTGTGGACCCAGGGTGGGTTGTTGGGGTCACACACAGTATATGGTAGATGGTACAGTACATGGTAGATGGTACAGTACATGGTAGATGGTACAGTACATGGTAGATGGTACAGTACATGGTAGATGGTACAGTACATGGTAGATGGTACAGTACATGGTAGATGGTTCGCACTCCTGCTCCTCCTGCCTGCGAACAGAGCGCATGCGCGAAGGATGAATCGAGCTGTGGGGGGTGCGTTGCAGAGGGTGTACCTTTGGGACTGCCAGTGTCTCGCCATTTCGACGCATTATCATCAGCGGGTTTGGGTTATGGGTTTTGGGCTCAGGGTTTGGTTTGAGGGCAGGCCGCTTGGAGGTGGCTGCGCGTAATCATTTCGCCGGGCAGCGCGGGGTTTCCTGGTGTCAACCTGTCAAGCAAGCTCCGATGGCAGCCGGCGGACTGGCCACGTGCCTGTGTTTCTGCCTTGCGCTAGATATCCATGAATTCATCAAGCCAAAAGGCTATGGCCGTACCTGGGCGGTACCGAGCGCAAGATGGGTGCCTACATGTCAACGGGGGTGCGTGCGCTCGACTGTGTTTAGCGAGACCCCCGCCCGCCAGAAGCACCCAGTTGGGGCCGCTCGAGTGTGTGTTCGTCGGTGCATGCGCTCCTCGAGAATGTGTGTTCGTCGGTGCATGCGTTCGGCATTTCCTCGAATAACGGTTGTGCGTGGGATGGGTGAAAGCCTCTTAGCCACATGTAATTCCGAGTCAGGGTCTGAAACGTACGTCTTGTAAGTTGTAAGGCCGCACCGCCGGCGGTCTGGCGGCGGCAGCGAGAGCTGGGCGGAGGTGGGTGACGGCAACGGACGGGTGATTACGCGAAGAGTGCGGAGCAGCTGCAGCTGCGGGAAATCGGGAGGTCCCTGCCCCTCGGGGACTCGTACGTGGCGCCGTACAGAGCTGCGAAGCGGCGGCCTATGAGTGCCGGTGACCGTCTACGAGATATTGCGCGGCTGCATGGCTGTACTGACCTCGGGCACCAACAGCTTTTGGGGCGGCTGGTTCTAGCAATGTGCTCTGAAATTGAATACCGCGCGGGTGCCAGGTGGCCTTACTTCATGTCTCTAATCGAGTGATGCAGGCCAGTGCTGGACATTGACGTTCGTTTGGACGGCGAGCGGTGTTGCTGGGCTGGGTTGATCATTCGAGACTGCACCGACTGGCACGGAGGACATAAGGAATGGTAGCACATGAGCTGCCTCTAAGGCTTCCCGTGCAAGGTGCAACTCGACGGCTCACGGTGCGGTTGAATGGCAAAGCCGGGTTTCTTGTCCTCAGTACGTTATACTCTGTAGCAGCCAGCACTCAGATCCCGGCAGTGTTCTCGTACTGTAAGGCAGCTGCCGGCACTCAGATCCCGGCAAAATCGTCCAATAAATCGAAGCAAGTCCCCCAGCGACCTCCGGGTTGAAACCCATCACAACTGCATTTCCCCGGTCACTACCAAACTCCAAGCATCGCTAACCCAAGCGCCTGACCTGCATTGGCACAATCGTTAGTATTCTAGCAGTCTTTAAGTTGCAGCTAGTGGCCAGTAGTAGAGCATCAGTCTCTCGCTCTATTCCCGGCCGGGCCTCGGATCTTTCCGAAGCCCGGTGGCTGTTGGGAGGAGCCCACGACTCTCATCCGTCGTCGCAACCTTCCCGTCGAGACGGGCTAGTAACGTGAACCCACATCGGCACAACTCTATCTCCTTGAATGACTGAGGCGCCAGCCCTCCTACGGCGCAGTTACTAGAACGGATAGTAGGCAAGCCACAATCATTCCGGCAGTCAGAAGATGCGCACGCCTCGTGCCCAGTCGTCGCTCGTGCTGCCAGCGGCGGCATGGCCGCGCATAGTTACGGCTCTCTTGGAAACGCCCCTGGCGAAAGCGAGCGATTGTTAGCGATGGTATGCCGGGATGATTGGTTGTTTTAGTTGCCCTGCCTGCGACATGCGTATTTAGGAGGGACGTACAACCGGGCGCCAGAGGCACATGGCTTGCATGTCACGGCATCAGTGCTGCCGGGCTCAGCGCCACCAATCAAGCCGGCTCTGCATGCCTGCTGGGGAGGAGGGTGGGTAGTTAGCTTGCAGAGCTGTTCTAATGTCATGAAATGACGATTAACACTATACTGGTATTACTGATGCTCTATATGGCGGAATGCCGTTCACAGCATCAACACTATCCTTGTATTCCAAACCAGCTGTACGGCGTTGCCGTACTATCGTCCAAGAACTTGCCTTCTCTCTGCAAGAGAAGTCTACGCATCTTGTCACGCGGGACGGAAGACGCGGCGCCCCAGGTCAGCCGAAGGGCTGCGTGTCGCCAGTGACTGTCAGTGACATTTTCTAGCGGCAGTGTCGAATGCTAACTTCTTCCTGTCGACATTCAGGCGGGCTAGCACTTGTGGTGCCAAAAACATTGCTCGTGTGCGTGGCATTACTCTTTTTTTGACCCGAATTATGACAAGCAGGGACAATAGGTGCATGACCGACCCTGACCGACCCCAAAACCAGCGCCGTCCAAATGCTAAATCAGATGGTTTGCCGCTAGCCGGTGCTTGAGCCAGACATGGCATCCGACGGCATCCCTCATTGTAAATGCCTGCAGTGGCGGATTGCCCGCTCTATCATGCTAAGGCTGCAACGAAAATCAACGGAACGTACGAGCAGCTTATTTCGGCATTTTTGTCTTAGAGCTCTTGACAACAGCAATTTAGCTCATTCTTTAAAATTGTAAAATTGGTTGTATCACTTCGCGTTTCAAGACTTCTGCTCTGCACTGGCGACAACACGCACTCGGCGTCGCTTTTGGCGCCATCCTGCAACGGTTCCAGCGGCACCGCAAATCAAGAGCAGCTAGTTAGCTTGTGCTTAACACCCGCAGCAAGACATGTCCAAACAGAACAGGACTGACAGGGACGTCTTGCTGCTGGAGTTGGTGGAACGCATCGCGACCTTCGTGCCGCCCAACGTCGCGGCATGCACCTTGCGCCTGCTGTGCAAGGCGTCCGCGGAGCGCCTGAAACAGTGGAGCAGCGTGCGCCTGTCGCAGCCCGTTCCGCACCACGCCTTCGTCCGCCACTGGGGCTGCGAGCGCAGCACCTCCGGCATGTCGCTGGCGCAACGGCGTCTCCTCGTCAGCTTGACCGCCCGCAGCGGCAGCAACCCCAACCTCCAAGTCGCGCTCCAGGCAGCGGGCTGCCCCGTCGGGACCGACGCCCTCGCCGACGCAGTCGTCGGCGGCTACCTGCACACCGTCAAGTGGCTCCTGCGCAGGGGCTGCCTGTACGACAGCACGCTGATTGTACGAACAGCGGCGCGGGTCGGCCACACGGATATCGTCCGCTGGGCACTCCGACGCGAGCGGGACGCGGAGGCCCGCGCCCGCCTGGCCGCCTGGGCCTTGGACGCCGCCGCTGACGTGGGACACCGGGCGCTCTGCGCGCTGCTGCTGCCGGTGCTGGTCGTCGTCCCCGACACCCGCGCCCGGGCGCTGGCGCTCGCGACCTACAAGGCAGCCGCGAGCGGCCATCTGGGTCTCGCCGTCTGGCTCCTGGAGACCGCGCAGCAAATGGGCAACTCCTGCAAAGTCGAAGGGGCCAGGCTGCTGACCAACGCGGCCATTGGCCTCGACCTGCCCGCGCTGAAGCAGCTGTACCACGTGTGGCTGCACGGCGGCGGCGCGCTGGGCGGCAGTGCCGGCCGCAGCGACAGGGCCATCGCCTTGCTGCTTCATAATCTGGCGCGGCAGGGGGGACAGGTCGCGCACGCAGCACTCTGCAGCCCCACGCCCGACTGGCGGTCCAAGCTCCAATGGTTGGAGGACGAGGCCGGCTGCCACCTCAGTCGGGGACCCGAGGACGCGTTTGAGCTGTACGAGATGGGTTTCAAGCCGTTCCTCGCTTGGCCAGATGCCGTACAGCGTCTAAGCTTCCTCCGCCTGCGCGTGCCGGGGCGGACCGTCCGGGCCCTCATCTGGAAGGGAATCTCGCAGGCGAGCCTGCAGACTGTACGGCACATGCGCGGCCAGGGGCTGCTGGGGCTGCCGCGCGGCGGCGAAGTGGAATTTGTCGTACAGGGCTGTGACGTGGCGGTCGTCAGGGAGCTCCTGGCGGCGGGCTGGCCCGTCACGCCGCACGATGTACGACAGATGGCTCGACTTGGACGTGTGGATCTCATGAGCTGCTTGTTGGATCCGGTGCCGGTGGATCCGGTGCCGGTGGTTTGGGAGCCGGTGGGTCCGGCGCCGGTGGATCCGGTGCCGGTGGTTTGGGCACCGGTGGTTCCGGTGCCGGTGGATCCGGTGCCGGTGGATCCAGTGCAGATGAATCCGGAGCTGGCAGATCCGGACCTGGCAGGTCCGGAGCCGGAGGACGCCGAGCTGGAAGATCCGGGCCTGGAGGATCCAGATCTGGAGGATCCGGACCTGGAAGATCCGGAGCTGGAGGATGCCAACCTGGAAGATCTGGAGCCGGAGGACCTGGAGGCGCCGAATCCGTGGGCGGGGATGGCTGCCCTTGTGGAGGCGGCGCTTGACGGTGGCATGGAGCTGGTAGCGTGCGGCGCGCAGTCGGGCAACCCGCTCATGCTGGCGTGGCTGCGGAAGCACGGCTGCAGCTGGGACGCTCGGGCCTTCTGTGCGGCCGCGGACGTGGGCAACTTGGAACTGATCGAGGAAATGTCAAACAGCGGCTGCCCCATGGGGGTAAGTCGATTCTTTTTGGTTTGTGCAGATCGTGCGGATCGATCTCGAGTTCATTAGGTCCTGTCTTTGCCGCCGAACCGTGTCTGACGTTTTTCTATAGCCGCTCTACAGCCGTTCAGCCCTTGTGGGAAGCCGTCCCCTGGAGCACAAGAACACCCGCCGCGGCCAAGCGGCGCTGATGGCTTTTTGGCATTTTGTGGCGCCTTTGTGCTTCCGGGCTGCGCTGCTCCATATCCTCCATATCTTCCATATCCTCCATATCCTCCATATCCTCCATATCCTCCATATCCTCCCATCCCTCACCGCAGACCGACGGCATGCCGTACCTGGCGGCGGGCATCAACGACGACCTGGCCACCTTGCGCTGCCTGCGGCGGCTCGGTTGCCCCTGGGACCCGACCGGCGCCACCTTCAACCGCGCGGTCCTGGGGGTCCACGACTCCTCCGAGTTCGGCTGCAGCCTTATGGTGCTTCGCTGGCTGGTGGCGGAGGGCTGCCCGGTGGACTGGCGGGCGGCCGTTGGGTTGGCGGAGCGGCGGAATGGCGTCGAGGTGCTGACGTGGCTGCACACGCAGGAGGTTTCTTCGGCGGAGGCATCAGCCGCCGGGGCAGCGGCGTGCGCGGGTGTGGATGCGGCGGCGAGGCGGGGGTGCAGGGCAGCGGGTCAGGTGACGGGGGCGCCAGCGGCGGCGGGAGGAGACGCGTGAGCGCGGACTGGCGGTGGTTTCGGGGCGTCCCGTGGAGGGGGGGCGCTGCTGGACAGCTGCGCTGCTGTCCGTGGAAACGTGCGGCCGCCTACGGAAACGACCTCGCGCGCAGGTGCCATGCGGAGGTTTAGGGTGGACAGAGCTGGTCAGTGCCACGTCGCGCCAGGTGTATGTGGGCTTAGTTGGTGGGACGTCGCGCCAGGTCTATGAGGCGGGGCGGCGGGGTGCGCCAGGCTCGTCGCACATGACACACTTCTGGGGGCATGGATGGCGCGCAAGGGGGGACAAGCAAGGATCACTGTGGGGCCCATCGACCGAGCAGCGAGCGACGTGGTAGGAGTCCTAGGTGCAATGGGCTGCAGGCCCTGTGAGCATGTGATAGGTACAGTGGGCTGCAGGCCCTACGAGCAAGGTGTGGCAGTAGCAAGGGTTGTCTGTGAGCGCCGCCGTGGAGGCAGCACAGTTGTGCTGGAACGGACTGTGGAATACAGACCGTGTAGCGGCGTCGCACGAGCTGGGCAGGCTGGTGTGCACTCGCGTGGGTTACCGCGTTAAGGCGGGGGCGCGGGCCTCGAGAGCTGTACAGTGCACGGTGGGGCACGGTACAGGTTGGTTCCGTGGAGAAACGCCGAAGTGAGTTTGGTCCTAAGAAACGTCGCCACAGCCACATTCGGTGGCCGTGGGGCTGGCAACGCCGCACCTCACACCCGAGTTGACGCAATCTTTGACGCGCATACCCTCTGATGCCACAGACGTTTCCACGAAATGAAGACATGTTGAGGCCGTAACGGCCGTGTAGAGGCTTCCTGTCGCCTTCGCGGTTGTGCACCGGCTTCGTTTCCAAAGCCAACCACCAGATGCATGGATTTGAAGCAATGAGCGTGTTGCTACTTTGTACCGTCGCCAGAGCGGCTCATGAAGGCGAAGAGTGTTGTATGGATGACCGAGCGCGACAACTGTCGGGGATTCCAGTTTCTACGGGCTTTGGCGACACAAGTCCGCTTCTCTTTGGTGTCTTCTGGGGCATTGCGACGACGGTGGGGTTACAGTGCCCCGAGCGTTCGGCTGGTCAAGTTCCGTTTGCATGGCTTGATTTTTGTGTGTTTCACAATCGTGTGCAGACGCAATGCCCCAATGTGATTTGGCACAGGATTTGAGGAAGGCGAAATCGGCGGTGGTGGTGGAGACGCCGTCTGATCTGAGGAGGGATGTGAGGGTTCATACCGCTTCCCCAAATGTGCGCCGTACTAGTGTCGGTCATATCGCGGGCCTTTGAAGGCGTGAGGGGATTCATCGCTAGCCTCAGAAATCCAAAGCCAAACCCCAAATTCGGCGGGCACTGATTAGACGTCATTTTGACAGCAACCTGCGAAGACCGTATCTCTCACACGATACGCATTCTCTACGCGGCGTGGTGACAGCGAGGCATACATCAGCAACCAGCTGCCGCTGCACGGCAGTACAATGTTCCCTATTGCGCGGTGCGGCAGTTGCGTGGATGGGCCCCTGTGAGGATGGCACGGATTTTAAGGTGCCGTATCGCGATCTGGTGCCCTCTACCCTGCAGCTCAACAGGCCAAAAGCAAGGCAAGCCTGATGGCGGCCTACAGAGTCCGTGGTCGCGTGGCGAAGCGAAAATTCAGGAGAAGGCGACCGCGTCATTGGAGTCTGCAGTCGAGTGATGTTGCGTGTCGATGCGTGCTTTGTGGGTCTCCTGGGGCAGTTCGGGCGGTCAACCAGCGGTCCATGAACGGTCGTTGGCAACGTCCGTAGGCCTGCCAAGGTTTCGCCGATTCGCTGTCGGACGGGCCGGATGCACAGATAACCCATGAGAAGGGGTGGAGGAGGAGGAGGAGGAGGAGGAGGAGGAGGAGGACGCAGCGCCCGCACGGCGAGTCTTGGTACCCGTAGCAGGGTGGCTATCTTATTTTTGGGAGTATCTACGGCCAGAGATACACCTGGCTCCGAAACGCTGAAAGTATCTGTCAATGGGGAGATACTGCCGGCTGGAAACGGCCCGACATATCTACAGAGATTCGCAGTTGCCTGATTAGAAGTTTTTATCTGTCCGAGAGATATATATATCTCTCCGAGAGATATATATATCTCTCGGGCTGCGGATACCGTTACACTCATATTGTTCGTTGACCGTTCTGTTAGCCGTTGTTATGAGTAGAAAGTCCAATGCATGATACCTGCCTCGCGTCGCAAGCATGCTTAACGTCCCCTAAGTCTCCTTTCCCGCCACCACAACGGAAGAACTCAGTCCCCCTTCGCCGCGCGCTTGGGCCGGGGGCCGTGGCAGCTGCGCTCAGCGCAGCGCTTCTTGCTGTGCCAGTGCTGCATCGCAAACGGGAGGATGCGCTCATCGAACTCCTTGTAGGGTGGGTCGTCCTCCGACTGGTGCTTGATCCGGATCTCCGGACCGCACAACCTCACGCGCATGAGCTTATCCAGCGTGCTCAGGTCGAGCTGGGTGCGCTCCCACGACTTGATGTCGTTCATTGCGCTGAAACCCCGCTCCACCTCAGCGCTGGCTGGCTGCATGACCAGCATGATCTGGACCAGCTTCCAAACCAACGGAGCAAGCCGCTTCAGCCACACGCCCTCCATCATGTAAAACTCTCGTGCAAGCAATGGCCCCTTGCCCAGAGCTTGCGCCTTCGCCTGCTTAGCATGCTTGACCAGCTTGTGCACCGCATGCAGCTTCCACTCCTCGTGGACATTGCCCCCCAAACGCTTTGCGTACCACTTCCCCAGGGCCTTAATCTCCACCGATCCAAATGACTCGGCCGCGCCTTCCTTCACGGCCGCCAAAACCTCCGGACTGAAAATCCGGAACTTTGCGGCATGGCCCAGATCCTCTTCGGGGAAGCGGTCCCTAATCAACGCAATCAAATCGGTGCACAGATTGCTGACGTACTTCTTACGGAAAACCTCCGCCCCAAACGTAGCCCAGGAAACTGCCCCACCCGCGCCCAACTCTAGGTCGTGCCCATGCCACCGCCCACTCGACTCCTTCAGCGACGCGAGCAGCTCATTGATGGCCGCGCTGAAGGTGGGCGGCACGTTGCTCTTGTCGTTGACCTTGTGGTACGTGAACTTGATCTCGAGGGCGCGCAGCTCAGACTCCAGCCACGACTCCACATCCACAAGCGCCAACTGGCTCGACTGAAAGCAGCAGCTGACCTTAGCGGTGACACCCAGAATCTCATCCAGGATGTACGTCAGGATGAGGTTGTTTGCGTTTCTGTCGGGGCAAGAGCCATGTTGGTGGCAAGGCACGCCGGGTGGGGAAATCAATTTGGTAATCAAGGGGGGGAGATAGGCCTACTGTTCAAGTCAAGCACACAAGCAATCGAACAGAGCATTCCAGAAACGTGATGCGCCGCTACCAAACATGCCCAGCCCAAACACGAAAGCAACAAAGGAGAGACGCTGCGCATGCATGCTTGCTTACTTCAGCCAGCCGTAGATGGTTTCGGCGGCGGGACCAGTCTCCTGCTCGAAGTACTCCAGCAGGACCGGGTACAGCTCCTTAAGCCGCCGGATGCAGCGAGAACGGGACAGCCCTGTGGAGAAAAAACGAAACGAATGCCCAGGTTAATTCCAACACTACCACACTTCGCAGCTGCGGCCGAAGTCCCCATTGCTTGGGTGACAACTCACGTGTGGGGCTTCAAGAGCTTGTACTCCTTGGCCCCGAGCAGCTCCTGAAGGGATCGCAGGTCATCCCTGCGCAGCGGGGAGACCTTGAAGTGGCTGTAGATCTTCGAGATCATCGTGTCCAGCAGCACCAGGTCTTCGTCACCCTTGAACAGGTCCGCGCAAGACAGCGCGAGCTTGTGGGCGGCGCAGTGGAAGGACAAGAGGTCGGGGCACTCCTTCTTCAGGAGTGCCGCAACACCCTTGTGCTCGCCGACCATGACGCTGGCCCCGTCGCTGGTGAAGCCGACAACCTTGCCCATGTCGATGCCGTCCTCCTGGAAAGGTCAAAGATGGCAAGGGGACAACGACAAATATACAGGCTCTCAGCATGAAACCCGATTCCCAGGGACCGCTGCCAAGGCTACAGAGCGTGTGAGGTAAAGATAGGTACAGTCGTACAGCCCATGCGCATCAATTCGCAGTGCCCATCCCGATAGTTGTAGGTGCCCAACTGCGCGGGGAACGTACCTCCAGGGCCTCCTTTACGAGGTCGAAGAGCGCCGCCGCATTAGCACTGCCCTTGATGTGCAGCAGCTTCCGGTACCGGTTGTTGACCTCGCCCATCTCGTCGGAGTACGACACATACAAGGCAAGGTGGTGGGTGATAGTCCGGTCGGTGGACTCGTCGATGGTGATGGCCAGGAACTCGGAGTCCGCGATGGCCACCCTGGCCACAACATAGTGTGACCCCATATGCCCCTTCGTACCTCCGAAAGGCAGTCCAGCATCTCCATGCCTGCAGGCCGAGACTGGTAGGGGCCTGCGATCTTGATGTGCGTCGCGTCGGAGGCGGCAAGCAAGGCCGCAAGGTCCACATAGCTCCTCAGGGACTGCGGGGCGAGAATCGACGGATAGGTTGATCAGGGAAGGGACGGTAGGTTATTTGTCTAGTTAAGCAGAGATGCATGTACACGGGCAGCCGACGGGGTGGGGTTGTTGGGCGAAGTCTTGGGAGCCGAAGGTGAAGGCGCTGCAGCCGACGGGTGGGCTTGTTGGGCGAGGGCGTATCGGCGGGCTTGGGAGCCGAAGGTGAAGGCGCTGCAGCCGACGGGGTGGGCTTGTTGGGCGAGGGCGTATCGGCGGGCTTGGGGCCTTGGGTGAGGGCGCGGCAGCCGACGGGGTGGGCTTCTTGGGCGAGGGCGTATCGGCGGGCTTGGGGCCTTGGGTGAGGGCGCGGCAGCTGACGGGGTGGGCTTGTTGGGCGAGGGCGTAGCGGCGGGCTTGGGGGCCTTGGGTGAGGGCGCGGCAGCCGACGGGGTGGGCTTGTTGGGCGAGGGCGTAGCGGCGGGCTTGGGGGCCTTGGGTGACGCAGACACGGTCCGCGGAGGCGCAGCAGCATCCAAACGCTCGATGATATTGAGGTTGGTGCCGTTGAAGTTCGTAGCCGCCTTGCGCACCTATGGGAAATGCGGGGAGTGCCGAATGAACCAGTAAGGCGCACGGCAAAGAGCAACAGTTTTGGAACCCTACTCAGTCATCACTGAGACTTACCGGCATAGTCTCCGGGCTTGAATCAATTTCAATGATCTCGATAGGATTCGTAGGAGCTTGCTGCCTCCGCGGCGAGCGGGCCGTGTAGGATGCGGGCAGGGGCACCTTGCGCACGAACGCACCGAGCGAGCTCTGCTTCTTGGTCTGAGCCTTCTTGATGGCGGGAGACTTCACGGCGTTGTTGTCAGATGCCTTGGCCTTAGCCAAGTAGGTAGCCGCGGCATTAGCGTTAGCCATTGCGGAAGAGAAACACAAATGAACCAGGACGGAAGTTGCCGAGATTTTATAGCTAAAATGGATTTGCAGAGTGTGAAATTGCGAGCCAAATGACGCTTATAAAAGAGCCATTGGCGTACGAACGTGGCAGTTCTCGCGGGCTTTCGTCGGCTTCGGTTACGGGCACTCGGGCTACACGGAAACCACATGCTAACCAGTCAGAGGAACAAAAAATATTTCCTTGATTCATGTTTTGTGCGTTGCAGATAAAAACCTTGGGCGTGTCCGCGTCGTGCGTACCCTTACCAAACCCACCCGAGGCCCAACCCGGCGCTGACTCAATATGTTCCTTACTATACCCATGCTGCCTTTTGAGTGTCACTGTAACAGGCATTCCGTAGTAGGGCAAAGGACACATAGAACAGCGGAGACAGGAGTAGGAAAAGTCACGGTTTTGTGTGCACCCTTTCCCCGGCCTCCGTTACCAAACCCCACCTACCGACCTTTCGCCTTTCCAACTGCCGTTGAACTCGCGCACCAGTCCCCGCCTCCGTCCTGTGCAGCCTTGCCTTTAGGGCCTAGCAGGTAATAACACGCATACATCCTTGTACTGAGGAAGCCCCGCCTTTCCTCCGTTCCCCTTCCCACTTCTTCTGGGCACAATAGCAGAGCGGCGTGCTTCGTTACCTGGTCCCCTCGCTGGCTCCGCTTGCTCGCTTACAGCGCCCATTCGCACGCTCATACCGTTACGGATCCCTCTGTGCTTATGGAGCGTTGACACAAGCCAAGGTGGCAGTGCTGTGAGCCATTTTTCGATTTCCCTGGCGTCTTCAGCTGTTCAGGAGCCTTGCGTTCCCTTGTCCAACCCCTGGTAATGGTGCGTCGGCAGCTCGGCACACAAGGAACGTGGCACGTCGCTCTGATTCTGCACCGGGGTCTTTCAAGTGTTGAGGCTTTGTTTGGCCATCGGTTACAATGTGTTACGTCTCGTCTGTGTGTTCCAGACCGCTCCATTACCCCAACGTGCAGCGTACCTCCATTCACATGTCATGTCTCGAGCGCAGAATTAGCACAGTCTTATAGCCGCCTGCACCACTTGCCCCCGTCCGCAATAGGGACGCCATGCGAAACAACGCCGCCGCTACCAACCCTGGTGTTGGCCTCAACTGCGACACCCATCCTCGACAACAGAACCCATTCCCATTGCCGAAAGAACACAATGCGAGCCCCCGCCACTGCGCCCGCGCGTATAGACCCCGATACACCAACGCGATTAGCCTACGCCTGAGCAAACCTAGCACAACGCTACACGCCAGCCGAAGCCTGCTCAAATGCTTGCCCCCGTTCCAGCTCCTCGCCGGCCCGGCCGTCGACGTTCACTGAAGTCCGCGCCGAGGACCACGACAGGTCTTTGCGCCAGGAGGGCATGCCCAGAGGCCATGCGGTGCAGGAGCGTCGGAAGAGGGTCAGAGTATGAGGCGGGACCAGACGAAACGAAAGCGTCAGTATCGTCAACCAGTACAGAGAGGAGGAATGTCACGGATGCTGCAAAACAACTCCCCGGTTACCAGGTGCAGGAGGTGGTGGGAAACAATATCGTGTGAGCTGGGCAGATATCACCAGCAGGCGCAGGCAGTACGGACTGAAGCAATACATGCAGGGGCAAGGGCAGTACCGGCAGGGCCAAGAACGACGCAAGAGGGGCGGAGGTTTGGATTCAGGCTATGTGAACCCGGCCGGCTGGCCCGCTGCCGGTTCGGGTGTCGGCGGCTCCGCCGCTGCCGCCCCGCCCTACACTCCCTCCCGTGTCCCAGCCCCTCCTCCGTGAAATCGAGGCGAGTCACCGCCCCAGTGGGCGGTGCCAGCACATGCGGACGGATGGCGCGGGGCTGACGGGACGCGCGTGCAAGGCGGCGAGGGGCAGGCGCGGGCGAGATGAGGGGAAGGGCGAACTGTTGCACGAAGGGGGCCCCGCCCCGCCCCGGAGCGAGGAAAATCGCGGCCCTCCGGCGAACCACCGCTGCCTGACGGGTGGAGCGCCGAAGCGCTCTCCCCAGGATACAGGGAGAGGGGCGTAAGGAACCTCTGCCCCCTCACTCTCAACCAATGGCGCGCTCCTGATCACCATTTTACCGAGGACCGGTGACAGCTGTGCCCCCAGAGCGTCACGCACGCGTCAGATCCGGGTATGCAGTCGGGCGCTCCATGATGGGGCTATGGTTTGCACAAGACAGCACATCACCAAGTAAGCTTCCCTTTCGTACACCCATCCCCTGCGCAAGCGGCCCTCGCCTACAAGTCCCGCTGCCAACACCCACTGATCTGGCCCGACCCTGCTCGGGCACCCACGGATCCCCAACGTGCCCGGAAGGATGGTTTGTCAGGTGCGGGCTTTCCTAGGCCTCCCAGGGCTCCGCTCGGAACCAAAGGCCGCCAAGCCCTGAAACCTCATTGCGTCCTTACCCTGGGACCCTTCAGCGAGGCCCCAGCCGTCTGGCCAGCTTGCCCACATGCCCGACGGCGGCGCCGTGCAGCGTGATAACACACCACGCCATCACACCCATCACCCACCCCTTTACGCCCATCAATCAAACCGCCCGGCGCACAGTTCACCTACCGCAGCAAAACACATTACGTGTCTCTCTCCGCTGCCCAAGCTGCCGGCTGCACGCGCTCGCCACATGTGTTTGTCGCTCGGCGCCCAGCTCTGAAGGTGAAGGCAAGGGACGAGGGAGAGCGCAGGAGGGACGCGGGAGCGGTGGGCACTAGGCACAGTGGTGGGACACGTTGGGGTATGACAACAAGAGCAGAAGCAATGAAGCATTCTTGGCGGTGCGCGTCCGGTCGCTGCTTCCTGTCGGCTGCGGCCAGGCGGCATAACAAGGACTGACATGCACGATGCACAGGCGCCGCCAGCATCCGAGGATAGGATTCCGGTGACCCACGGTACGGTATGCACACGTGCACACGTGGGCCTACCACTACAACGCGCTTCGCGTCCTTGTCCAGCATGAAAGGCTGATGCGTACCGTGTCACCATCCACATATGATTCCATCTCCAGTGTGCGCAGCTGCGCACGTAGGCCCTAGCGCCCCGCCCCCCGGTAGCGGCTACCGGGTACGCCACCAGGTGTGACCACTCGCGACGAAGCTGGTAACATAGCAGCTCTGTGGACGTAGTTTTGATCTTTCCATGATTATGCCTAGAAGACAAAACATTCCCGCGAAGAGAGCAACAGAAGGTGCGTTTCGCGCCACCATTGGAAACGTTCGCGCACTGCTAGAGCCTGTCAGCTATTTTCACAGCAACCTCTGCACACGAACAAGTTTCTGCTAGGCGCACGGAGACTAAGGAACGTGCGAAAGCGTTCGGTACTGTGTACTGCGCCTGTTCACTATGTGTGGTCCAAACGTAAAGCACCTTTGCAATAAGTAATAAAGGTATGATTTGGGTTCAATAGTCATGTCCGGAACTATACATGACAGGCGGATAGGGCGCATCATCGGCTATGTACTGCCGAAACAAGGGTAGATCGCCGTACCCAAAATCTCCAAAAACGACTGATATCAATGAGGATCGACCCCAGGCCGGAGATATCCGGGGGTGTGTCGACCTACCAAGTTTCTGTCAACGGAAAGATACGTGGCTATCTTGCTGCATCAAAACTTCTTATATTGCCACTTCCTGCGGGGAAAAAGTATCTAAAATTTTCCAAGTTTTTGGGCCGAATATATATTCATATCTTAAGATAGCCACCCTGACCCGTAGTACGTAACAAAGTGCGCGATACGGGCCTAGGCCCGAGGAGTATCCTACAGCGTCCATCCCGTCGCTGCAAACACGGATAGATGTGACTGCCCAACAGGCAGGGGGCACCGCTCCTGAATGAATGAATGAATGAAATTATGAATGAACGTTACAGCGGACCCCAAAGGGATCGCTCATGTCGAAGCCACCGTCGAACCCACTGTCGAAGCCACCGGGTCCGGTGCGTCTTGCGTGTGTGCTTTCCGCATGCTCGTACCACGTCGTACAAGGTCGTACCTGGGACTGACCACCGAACCAGACACCCAACGGGTCAGGAGGGAAGCAACAGGGCCGCGATGACAGGCGCGCACGCACGCACCACGCAGGAGTGTACGATGACGCCTGTGCGTCATCTACGGCATGCAGAATCCGTGAGATTCTGATGCTGGGTGGCCGCAGCATTGACAACGCAGCAGATAATCGTTTTCATGAGAATTTGCCTTACCGCTTGTAGTAATAAGATGGAAGGTGTGCTTGCTTCCATGGGAGGAGGCGAGCCTAGTTACTGACTGGATTACCTGCCACGGGACAGTATGTATGGCAGATGTCGCAGTGGCAACCTGTCAGTACTCACGATATGAACTCGCGAAATTACTCTTTCAGTCGCGCTCTCCGTTCACTCGCAACCGTCGTACTCTCTGTCAGCCGAAGACGCTTTCGGCAAATATACAGAAAAACCTTGGGTTTCTTTCGTTTCACTCAGAAAACCTACAGCGGTTCGGTACATGGTACATGCCCCTGCAAGTCGGTCGCCTTCAAGTATGGATGGGCTTTCGGCCGCCCCAGCGGTCCAATGAGTCCGAACCTTGAAAATCACCACGAACCGTGTCCTGTCCGTCCCGCGCGCCGTACAACGGTAACCCTTAATACCATTACCTCTGACACGTAAGCGTTAGAAATCACAAAACTCATGTCTGTCAGTGTGTGCTGGTTTGTTCCTTTCCTGTCGGTCAGCCGCACTGGGGTCGGGGTCGGGGTCGCTCCTCCGACGGGCGCGTCGATAAGCCCTCGCAGCGACCGCCTCGGGGGGAGGGGGGCCCGCCGCGGTGTCGCTTAGCTCGCAGCCCTGCGCGGCCCTGCGCCCCGACCCGGCCCCGCATGACCCGGCAACGCGGCCCCCAGCGCAACCGCTCCTGAGCGACGTGCTGGTCCTCTGGGTCCCGGCGGGTACGCAGCCACATTCTTACGTTCGTTTTGTGGTTGTCAAAGTGATCCGAGATCGGCCGTTGCTGCGGAGCAAATCTTGTCGTTCAGGCTCTCTGCATTTCTTGCCAACCTGAAGATGTGGGAGCTCACGCAGGATACTCACTGACTCATGTCGCTTATGCCGGTCCTCGCCAGCTTGTTCGGACGCCACTTGCCTCACCTCCATCAAGGCCAGTCACTTCAGCCCGATTACCAGGACAACGCAGCTGAATGAACGACGCAGGAGCGCGAGAAACACCGTACCAGATCGCGGGGCCGCAAACACTGCCTGACCAAGGAATGCATACCGCGCCATACCGCATCTGACTTACTCGATCACAGTAAAAATATGTTGAAACAATACCGAAAGCACCCAAGCAGCAACGCGCCGCAAGCGTTATCCGGCGTTTTGTCGGCGGTATCGGCCAAGGAACTTATATACCTTTTAAAATCATATTGTAGATGGCATTCTTTGGTAAATATTTATCCTTGAGCAAAGAATTGGAATCGACATGAAACCAACTTCCAGAGTCGCGAACGGGAGGAAAGTCAGGATGCGGGCAAGCCACCAATGCTGTCACTAATAAAATGCTTACGATACATATATATATTTTAGCATGTACTTGTGGCATAACCTCGTCAGGTTTTCAGCATCAAGGATCACATCGGAACGGCAGCTTGAAGGGACCTGAAGGAGGCGGCGACGTTTTCATATTTATGTATGCAATGTTTCTAACTTGCAGAATTGTAGCTTAACCTCGCTGTAGGAGTCCTAACAGAAAGAACTGTACTTGCGATGGGAGGTTCCACCCTGTTTCACCGGTTGCTCGGCCCTGCTCGGCCGGCCGAGCGCGGCCGGGAGATCCCAGATCGGAGTTGGTGCATTCACATGCTACAGGGTCGGGCCCTGTCGTAAAACTATTGATATTTCGATATAAATTGTGGGAACGATACTTTCCGTCTGGGGGACTTCAGCCCACATTTACCCGTTCTGTATGTATTTGAGCACTACGTGCGGCTCTGTGCGTCTTGCAGATACGTCGATTGCCAAAGCGGGGTGATACCGCCCCTCGAAGCCGTCGCCACAGTAAGACTACCTGGTAAGTGCTGTGCCCGTGGTGGCAAATTTATGCTTGGAGCACGATGGCCATCATGCAGAGGGGCCCCACGCTCGCTGTGATATGGTGATGACGTACGATATGATGGCCATCACAGTAAAACTCGTTTATTTATTTATGTATTTGTAATGAGCCAATAAGGGCGCCTTCCGCTGACTTATACGAAGACACGCAGATAGGGCTCTTTGATGCTTCACCTGATGAATTTATTGTTACCAATGTTTCCCTTAATGAGTGAGGTTGATTGTGCTACTGTGCGCCCGCGATGTCGTAAAGTCTGCGACGTTCTCCGACACCACCAACATGTATAGAGATTGTCACTGCCAGCAACACCGGCAACAATTTAAAATGAATATAATCTCCCACGCTTTCCCACCATTCTCAGTGGTATTGGGGGACTAACCGAATCTCATATCCTCTCCGCTGCAACCCCTCCGGTGTTGCGGGCGTTCTTCATGTGCAGGAGCGCACACAAGACGACGCTGATTCCAGATAACGACGCGCGTCAAGATGCGGCTTTCGAGCGGGAGCACGCTGGTCCTGTGTTTCGCTGCCGTCATGGCACTACTGGTTCCCACAGCCTCGGCGTTGTGCAGGAAGCCTATGCGCGGGGCGACTCTTGCCGAGCCCCCTGTCGTGGTCTGGGGCTCCGAAACCATGTGAGTCACTGGGCTATGCACATTGGTCGTCTGCCGTACATGACTGTGCAGAGATGCACTCGAGTGTGTTTTCGCTGGATGGCTAAAAGCTGATCCGTGGTGGGTCGCAGTCAACCCTTGATGAGTAATGTTCCGTACACCCACCCATACCTGCTTGCTGGCACATGCAGGATCGGGTTCGGCAGCGGTTTCCGTGAGAGCCAGGGTGCCAAGCCCGGAGTGGAGGGCCCGTGGCTGGGCCCCTTGGTAACGGCCCTGATGCTGACGCTGATTTCGCGCTGGATGTTTCTCCACCGTCCCGCCAAGCCGTCCACCCTCTACTGGCTGGTCACATTCTACCCTTTTGCCACCGCCATTGTGGAGCTCATCCGGGTCAATTTCGACTCATCCCGCTTCGGTTTTCTGACGGCCGCTTGGCACAACCTGCCCGAGTACGGCATGCTGTTGTACATGTTGCAGAGCAAAAAGAACGCCGACAAGGTTAGCAAGCCTGTCGCATCACAAAATTTCAGCTAGCCGTCATCCTTCTTGCACCCATGGCTGTTTGGTTGTCGTGCATTGCTTCGAAGAGTGGCATCCCTTGCGAAGCGCGACTGCCAGTCCTTGCTGTTCCCCGCCTCTTACCCCGACCCTGCTCGCAGTACTTTCCCCTGGTGCTGCTGTGGGAGTGGGTCCTGCACGTCTGGATCATGTTCGTGCCCTCCCTCAACGGCATCATGCGCGGCGTCTTCTTCGCGGGCTTCGCCGAGCAGCTCACGGGCATCTGCTGCGACTTCTTGCTCATGGTTGTATTCACGTACATGTATTTCAGCGCCAAGGTTAAAGGCACTTCGGAGGCTCAGGGCACGACCAACGTAGCAACCGAGGATCCCACCAAGTCCCTCAAGGTGCGGCGCTCCCCGTGGCTGCATACCGCTTGCGGTTATCCTGGCGTGCTGGTGGGGACTAACCGCAGCGTGCGTCGCCCTTACATCCCCGCCTGGCCTGCCTGCCCCTGACGATCCCCCACCATATGGCCCCATATCCCCCATCCAGACGGCCTACCTGTACGCCATGTTGGGAGCCTACTGCCACATGCTGGAGATCGGGCCGCTGGGTGAGGACGCAGCAGAGGATGGAATTGGTTGGGACGGGATTAGGGCCCCAAAACCACTGGGCAGGGATAATAGGTCAGGGCTGTGATGGGCGACGAGCTGTGTGGTCACCTCTACGACACCTTGGTTGGAGCAGGTACAAATGAGCAGTTACAAATAATTTCACATTATTTCCGGAGGCTGACGTCAACAACGCTTCCGTTCCGCTCTGCTTGTCCCTTTGCGCAGTGGTCATGCTGAGCGGCATCGCACCCCGTCCCTACCTGCCCGTCTGCATCATCGTGGCCTTCACGTCGCCCATCACCATGTACCTGTACGGCAAGTTCATCCAGGAGTACACGTCCGGCGCAGCTGCCTCCATCTCCGAGACCAAGGACGCCGTGAAGGGCAGTACGACACGGAAGCTTTTGGCGCTCGGTATCGTGCTGGGCCTCTCGTTCATCCTCAGCCCTGCACTCGTGCCGTACTGCCCGGGGACCGCCCCCGTGAAGCCCGGGGCATTGAACGCCACTGATGCCACCTGCACCTCCCTGCTTCCGACGCCCGCCGCGGCCCCTGCCATGTGCCTGTCCAAATCCAAGCTGACCGGTACGACAACCGTGTGGCCCAAGCCCGGCAAGGAGCAGGCCGTGATGGACATGGTGGCCACCATGCCCGGACCGATTCGCTTGGAGGACGGGTCGCTCGGGTACGACATTGCATACGGCCGTGACCACGAGGGCCGCTTTGTGGTCAAGTTCTTCGAGTCCTGGAGCTCCATCACCTCCCTCTACCGCCACATCTACACGAGCCCCACGGTCAACCGAGTGTTCCGCAGTCCCGAGTTCGCTGCGCTGGTGGAGAAGCAGCTGCTCGAGGGCCCCTTCGAGGTGAGCGGCTGTGGGCGCTAAGACGCGCTCTGCGTTCTTTTACCAGAGTCCGGCTGTCCGGGTCTCCGGGATACAGCACCTGTACGTCCGACTTTCTGTAATGACAATTGCCTTTAAGGATAAAGCCTTTAAGGATGAAAGATGTTATAGCGGACCCCGCGGGTCATCGGTGACAACGGCGACAGCCGAGGCTTTCTCATCATACACTGCACCGAACTTGCGCCACAATGGCGCACCGGACAGGCTCCACAAATGCACCGAAACACTCCCCGGGCCCACACTACCAGGAAACCACCCCGTTCCTGAGATCCAACCCCGGCTAGGGATGAAGCCCGCTCAGGGGGATTAAGCCACCAGGGCGCCCTTAATATACTGCCTTATTATATGTATGAGCAATAAGTTATGGACATGGGGACGTGTACGGATGTGTGTCCTTCATTTTTTCCCGCTGACCCTCATCGTACCGCGCAGGCCGCCGTCCCCTGCACCGAGGCCCAGTCTGAGGCGGTGCCCGTCACCCTGCCCTTCTCCACCATCGTTGATGCCCCGGTGGACTGCCTGTGGGCCAAGTTCGACAACTGGTGCGGAGACAGCAGCTGGGTGTCCCGGTCCAAGGTGGGTGCGCGGCAGCTCTCCAGGGGTAACGGTTGGTACAGGTAAATAAAGTGAGAAGGGAGAGGTGGTACGGCGCCAACCGTAAATCAGCTCAACCACACCTGTACACGCACCCTTGGTTCCTCGGCACCGCCATATGTATGCCCGTTTCCTTCATGCAAATAAGAGCCCTCATGCCCGCTTACTTCCCTTTCCCGTCCCTCCCGCTGCATGCAGGGAGTGGAGTGCTCGCGGCCCACCTCGCCGCTCCGCATCCTGCACTTCAGCTCGCTCGACATGCCCGTCCTGCGCCAGGCCGCCCCGCTGCCGCCTCCGGAGCAGCCCGAGGGAGGCCACCGCCTCATCTACTACCCGCTGGAAGGTGAGAGGACTCCGCTTGAGGGCTTGTAATCGATGAACAAGGGGAAGCTCGATCCTTGGTTGGAACAGTCATTACACTGCGGCATGTAAGGCGTCCTCTGGGCTATCATAGTTTGAGTTTGTCGGGCGTCGTTTGTTTGAGCTCATTTTGCAGCTTGTCGTCAGAGGTAGTTGTGAGGCATGACTCCAAAAGACATGCCTGACGTTTTGTTTGCTGTGGTGTGGGGTCTGTATGTAAGATCGGTGTGCACGCTCATCCGCTGCTGTCGCCGTATACTAGGGTCTCCTGTACGACTCTGCCGTATCAGCTTACACATTGAACGTGTGCCTCTGCTGCTGCGTGCCTCGTTCTCCCCTCCATCACCTCTTTTCAGGTGGATTCATCGGTTCGCTGGGTGAGAGCTACCGGGGTGACCTTACCATCGTACCGGCTCCCGAGGACCCCACCAAGACACTGCTGACGTACAAGGCCACAATCATCGCCAAGGACGCCTCGAAGACGCAGGAGATGTACGACCAGATCTTCAACGACTTCAACAACCACCGGATTCCATTCCTGCGTGAGGTGAGCAGCAGGCAGCAGGGCAGGGGGTGGTGCAGGCAGGGCAGGGGTGATGCAGCAGAGCAGGGGTGGTGCAGCTTCCCTCGCTGGCAGGACATGACTGCTGCGTGCGCGAGGTAAGAGGAAGCCCGCACGCACGCGAGGCACAACCCCTGCCGTCACGCTCCCTCTTGGCCTCTCGCTTCCCTGCCTGCCTGATGACGCATGCATGCATGCATGCATGTTGTGCGACTGATCTCCGTCCACTGCTGCACGCTCTGCGCCGTGCACTGGTGAAAACGCAATGAAACATTCGTCTGCTGGGGCGGGGCTGCCGCAGATGTGTTCACCTGAATAGCTGAATAATAAAGCTGCTGTGGAGTACGTATGTAACCTTGCCCACGCATGTTTCCCGCTTGATCGTTTTTTCGTGTCTGCAGTGGGGCCGCAACGTCGGCCAGAATTGCAAGGTAACCGGTTCATGGAAGCCGCAGCAGATTGCCAGTTCGACCGCGTGAGTCAATAGTTAGTCGATCGGCCCAATGTAAAATAAGAGGATTGACGGTCTTGCTGATGGGATCATGGGCTAGCCTCAGAAATCCAAAGCCAAACCCCAAATTCGGCGGGCACTGATTAGACGTCATTTTGACAGCAACCTGCGAAGACCGTATCTCTCACACGATACGCATTCTCTACGCGGCGTGGTGACAGCGAGGCATACATCAGCAACCAGCTGCCGCTGCACGGCAGTACAATGTTCCCTATTGCGCGGTGCGGCAGTTGCGTGGATGGGCCCCTGTGAGGATGGCACGGATTTTAAGGTGCCGTATCGCGATCTGGTGCCCTCTACCCTGCAGCTCAACAGGCCAAAAGCAAGGCAAGCCTGATGGCGGCCTACAGAGTCCGTGGTCGCGTGGCGAAGCGAAAATTCAGGAGAAGGCGACCGCGTCATTGGAGTCTGCAGTCGAGTGATGTTGCGTGTCGATGCGTGCTTTGTGGGTCTCCTGGGGCAGTTCGGGCGGTCAACCAGCGGTCCATGAACGGTCGTTGATAACACACCACGCCATCACACCCATCACCCACCCCTTTACGCCCATCAATCAAACCGCCCGGCGCACAGTTCACCTACCGCAGCAAAACACATTACGTGTCTCTCTCCGCTGCCCAAGCTGCCGGCTGCACGCGCTCGCCACATGTGTTTGTCGCTCGGCGCCCAGCTCTGAAGGTGAAGGCAAGGGACGAGGGAGAGCGCAGGAGGGACGCGGGAGCGGTGGGCACTAGGCACAGTGGTGGGACACGTTGGGGTATGACAACAAGAGCAGAAGCAATGAAGCATTCTTGGCGGTGCGCGTCCGGTCGCTGCTTCCTGTCGGCTGCGGCCAGGCGGCATAACAAGGACTGACATGCACGATGCACAGGCGCCGCCAGCATCCGAGGATAGGATTCCGGTGACCCACGGTACGGTATGCACACGTGCACACGTGGGCCTACCACTACAACGCGCTTCGCGTCCTTGTCCAGCATGAAAGGCTGATGCGTACCGTGTCACCATCCACATATGATTCCATCTCCAGTGTGCGCAGCTGCGCACGTAGGCCCTAGCGCCCCGCCCCCCGGTAGCGGCTACCGGGTACGCCACCAGGTGTGACCACTCGCGACGAAGCTGGTAACATAGCAGCTCTGTGGACGTAGTTTTGATCTTTCCATGATTATGCCTAGAAGACAAAACATTCCCGCGAAGAGAGCAACAGAAGGTGCGTTTCGCGCCACCATTGGAAACGTTCGCGCACTGCTAGAGCCTGTCAGCTATTTTCACAGCAACCTCTGCACACGAACAAGTTTCTGCTAGGCGCACGGAGACTAAGGAACGTGCGAAAGCGTTCGGTACTGTGTACTGCGCCTGTTCACTATGTGTGGTCCAAACGTAAAGCACCTTTGCAATAAGTAATAAAGGTATGATTTGGGTTCAATAGTCATGTCCGGAACTATACATGACAGGCGGATAGGGCGCATCATCGGCTATGTACTGCCGAAACAAGGGTAGATCGCCGTACCCAAAATCTCCAAAAACGACTGATATCAATGAGGATCGACCCCAGGCCGGAGATATCCGGGGGTGTGTCGACCTACCAAGTTTCTGTCAACGGAAAGATACGTGGCTATCTTGCTGCATCAAAACTTCTTATATTGCCACTTCCTGCGGGGAAAAAGTATCTAAAATTTTCCAAGTTTTTGGGCCGAATATATATTCATATCTTAAGATAGCCACCCTGACCCGTAGTACGTAACAAAGTGCGCGATACGGGCCTAGGCCCGAGGAGTATCCTACAGCGTCCATCCCGTCGCTGCAAACACGGATAGATGTGACTGCCCAACAGGCAGGGGGCACCGCTCCTGAATGAATGAATGAATGAAATTATGAATGAACGTTACAGCGGACCCCAAAGGGATCGCTCATGTCGAAGCCACCGTCGAACCCACTGTCGAAGCCACCGGGTCCGGTGCGTCTTGCGTGTGTGCTTTCCGCATGCTCGTACCACGTCGTACAAGGTCGTACCTGGGACTGACCACCGAACCAGACACCCAACGGGTCAGGAGGGAAGCAACAGGGCCGCGATGACAGGCGCGCACGCACGCACCACGCAGGAGTGTACGATGACGCCTGTGCGTCATCTACGGCATGCAGAATCCGTGAGATTCTGATGCTGGGTGGCCGCAGCATTGACAACGCAGCAGATAATCGTTTTCATGAGAATTTGCCTTACCGCTTGTAGTAATAAGATGGAAGGTGTGCTTGCTTCCATGGGAGGAGGCGAGCCTAGTTACTGACTGGATTACCTGCCACGGGACAGTATGTATGGCAGATGTCGCAGTGGCAACCTGTCAGTACTCACGATATGAACTCGCGAAATTACTCTTTCAGTCGCGCTCTCCGTTCACTCGCAACCGTCGTACTCTCTGTCAGCCGAAGACGCTTTCGGCAAATATACAGAAAAACCTTGGGTTTCTTTCGTTTCACTCAGAAAACCTACAGCGGTTCGGTACATGGTACATGCCCCTGCAAGTCGGTCGCCTTCAAGTATGGATGGGCTTTCGGCCGCCCCAGCGGTCCAATGAGTCCGAACCTTGAAAATCACCACGAACCGTGTCCTGTCCGTCCCGCGCGCCGTACAACGGTAACCCTTAATACCATTACCTCTGACACGTAAGCGTTAGAAATCACAAAACTCATGTCTGTCAGTGTGTGCTGGTTTGTTCCTTTCCTGTCGGTCAGCCGCACTGGGGTCGGGGTCGGGGTCGCTCCTCCGACGGGCGCGTCGATAAGCCCTCGCAGCGACCGCCTCGGGGGGGAGGGGGGCCCGCCGCGGTGTCGCTTAGCTCGCAGCCCTGCGCGGCCCTGCGCCCCGACCCGGCCCCGCATGACCCGGCAACGCGGCCCCCAGCGCAACCGCTCCTGAGCGACGTGCTGGTCCTCTGGGTCCCGGCGGGTACGCAGCCACATTCTTACGTTCGTTTTGTGGTTGTCAAAGTGATCCGAGATCGGCCGTTGCTGCGGAGCAAATCTTGTCGTTCAGGCTCTCTGCATTTCTTGCCAACCTGAAGATGTGGGAGCTCACGCAGGATACTCACTGACTCATGTCGCTTATGCCGGTCCTCGCCAGCTTGTTCGGACGCCACTTGCCTCACCTCCATCAAGGCCAGTCACTTCAGCCCGATTACCAGGACAACGCAGCTGAATGAACGACGCAGGAGCGCGAGAAACACCGTACCAGATCGCGGGGCCGCAAACACTGCCTGACCAAGGAATGCATACCGCGCCATACCGCATCTGACTTACTCGATCACAGTAAAAATATGTTGAAACAATACCGAAAGCACCCAAGCAGCAACGCGCCGCAAGCGTTATCCGGCGTTTTGTCGGCGGTATCGGCCAAGGAACTTATATACCTTTTAAAATCATATTGTAGATGGCATTCTTTGGTAAATATTTATCCTTGAGCAAAGAATTGGAATCGACATGAAACCAACTTCCAGAGTCGCGAACGGGAGGAAAGTCAGGATGCGGGCAAGCCACCAATGCTGTCACTAATAAAATGCTTACGATACATATATATATTTTAGCATGTACTTGTGGCATAACCTCGTCAGGTTTTCAGCATCAAGGATCACATCGGAACGGCAGCTTGAAGGGACCTGAAGGAGGCGGCGACGTTTTCATATTTATGTATGCAATGTTTCTAACTTGCAGAATTGTAGCTTAACCTCGCTGTAGGAGTCCTAACAGAAAGAACTAGAGTCTTTAGGAAACCTCCTTCATCAAATTTGTAAATATGATGAGCCGGGTACAGATTTTAGGAAACGCACACATTTGCACCGGTAACTTTGATGAATCCGCTATACATCTCGGAGGCTGCTGCGCCCTTTCCCTCAAAGTTAGTCGCCTTGCCGTACGACCCGAATTTGCAAATCATAACAAATGTGAATAAAATAATAAATCCTCGTATCTTTTCTTACAAGTTAGACACTGCAAAACTGTCTGCTCTATGGATCCGCGTCTCGTTCTTTCGCATGCGCTGTATGCGCTTCCCTCCGGGCAGCAGCACGGAGTAGGCTATGACCCCACTCAAATGCCTACATTTGTAACATACAACTCAGCAAGCAACATGGTCTCGCCTCTTGCTGTTCAAGGCCTTCCGCGTGGCATGCCGAACATCTCGAACGTTCTCCCCGAGCTCAGCCAAACAGCGACCCCGTACGCTCATCCTGCACCAGCTGCGCCTTCATCGACTTTCGCCGCGCCATCTGCAGAGACGATTCCATCTGCGGACGGCAGCAGCGAAAATAACAGCGATGTGGAGGCGGACAGCGAAACTGAGGGCGCCACCCCGTCAGCTAGCACCAGCAGTGCCGCCAAGACGACCAAGGGCAAGAAGAAAAAGAATGAGTCAGCCTGGCCGCGCGTGCATTGCAGTTCGCTGCTGCGTGTGTCCGTGCTAACCAAGTTGGCAGCTGCAACAAAGAAGAGGGGTGCTTCCATGTCGCCGGCGGAGGTGGACGCGTTTTTCGACAGTGTCAGGAAAGAGGTGAAAGACAAAGTGACCGCTGACGAGGAAGCATCCAGGAAGGAGGGGAACACAGAAGAGGCCAATCAACTGGCGGCTCACCTGAAGGCCATTACGAAGCTGGAGGCAATCCACCAGCAGAGGAAGGGGGCCACATGGAACAGCCTGGTTTGGACCTGGGTGACCAACATCAATGGACACGGGTGAGTGGAAACGAGGAAGCAGAATGCAGGGGGCGGGGGGCAGCAAGGGGCGGGCGGGGCGGGGCTTAACAAACAGTGGGGATACAAATGGGAGTGTCGTGGAGGCGGGGGTAATGATTGGATTTCATTGGTGGCGAGGGTGGTTGAACTAGCGTTCACGCAAGGGGCCGGGGAGGGGCGGGGGAAGGGGGGGAGGAGGTCGGGAAGTAAGGGGGAGGGAAGTTTCGGTATTTATATCATCAGGGTGTGTGGGGAGGGGAAATAATCCAAAAGAACAGCACAGGGCACAGGGCATCTGCATCCTGAAAAACACCCCTGGGATCCTGTGTACCTTTAGTGTAGGTCCAAGGTTAGGAAGGGGGGCAAGTTCAGCGTCGCTGCCCTCCAGAATGAGAACCAAGAAACCGAGCTGAAGGAGGCCGCTAAAGTTCTCCAGCGCTTCTCCGACCTAGGTCACGGACTGGCCGGTGTGGAGACCATCAAACCGGCCCAGTTGCAGCAGCAGGCCATGCGCGAGGCCGCGCACCAGAAGCGCAAGGCGGCGGAGGACCGCAAGGAGGAGCAGCAGAGGAAACAGTGCAAGTTGATGGAGGAGGTGGTCGAAGTTGTTAAGGTACGCTTTCAGGGGGGGGGATCGACTTCTCATTAACGGGTTTGTGAGTCCACGAGCACCTATCGTCGTTTGTTGATGGATTTGAGCAAATGCCCTGTGTTGTGTGCATGGGCCACAGGAGAAGGCGGGGCAGCAGGGAGACCTGTGCGAGCAAATCGCCCGCAGCAACGACCTTAAGGAGAAGGATATCGCAGTCAAGGCGGATATCGCATCCATGATGCGCCAACTCATCGGACACTACGTGGCGGCCCAGCAGGCGCGTCAGCAGCCCTCCCAGCCGTGACTGTTTCCATGTGCGCCTCGAAGGGGAAAAAATGTGCCGCACTCACATCACACTCCCATGCGCGCGGACTACGAATACTGTTGCGTATGCAGGTTTTTTTAATGGTTTGCTAGTGGATGCGCGTCAGTTTCGGCGATCCTTCAGGCCTGCGGGTGTAGCATGGCCGTGTTCGTTCGGGTGGTACTTCTAGGCCACGCATTACGGATCATACTGATTTTCTATGCTTTTATATCCAGGTGTCTACGCTTTTATTTCCAAGTGTCGGCAAAGGTCAGATTCGTCCGGGAGCAAAGGGGGTGTAGCGTGGATCGATGCGTTTTGCTTGTTTGCTTTACCCTAGCACTAATAGTTCACGCATCCTTGTCAAAAAAAAATAATCATGCTTTATTGTGATTAAATTCCAAATGTCGGCAAAGGGCAGAGGTCGTCAAGCCCTGAGGGGGTGGCTCTTGTTGTTGGCTTTATCTCGAGGTGATGCTGTGTTGCTAAACAGACCCGAATCGGTTGGTCTTATAAAATAAGAATTGTAAAAGTCAACGGAATTATGGTGTGCGGTCAAGAAATGTGAGAAAGGGTGGGCAGAACGGATGCGCCAGCCGTGACGGTTAATCAACGAACCTGTGGGTGTTGGCGGGTCGGCGGGCGGGGATGCTATACCCCCCCTTTGACCCGTAGTACATATGGCCCAGGTAACCCACGACACCCACGAGACCCATCGTACCCATCATACATCAGAGACCCATGTTATTCGCAATCAACAGCTACGGTCACAAGGCCCAACGGATGGTTTGAGCGCAGTTCAGGCAAAGACATAAAAGCGGCGCTGCATCAGTATGTTCTCACGACAGACTCTCACAAATTTTAACACTGTTTTGTTCTGAGTATAGCGCACGATGGACGTAGAGGAAAGGATCGCCGCCTTGAACAGGAATCAGCTACTGCCAGGCGTCGAGCATGTTGAGCGAGATGACTCTCTGCAGGCTGCTTTTGAGGGAAAAGTGCAATTTAAGCAACTCAACTTGATAGCAGGATGCGGCGGCTCGGGAAAGACCACAGTAGCCATCGCAACTACGTGCATCATCTTATGCGGAGGTCGCCTAGGCCGCGAGTGCTTCGATCCCTATCCTTCCATCGAGTTCAACGGCGAACTCTATCCTCCACGTGCCCTAATAATCGAGGGCGAGGGCCGCATCGCCTACGCCAAGGAGCTGCTTTACAACATGTGCGCACCGGATGGCTTCTCACCATCCTTTAACGCATTCGACCAGGTAAGCACGCACTAAGATGCAATGTGAAGCAAACAATAACTCCTAGTTTGCGCCGAGGTGATGGGACAGGTGACGAAACCTTTTACGTGACTCCCCATCCGCAGATCAAGTTCGTCGAGGCCGGCACCCCGCAGCGCCTTTATCTTGACAACGACTTTCTGTTCGGTAGTCGGCGTGGAAAGTGCCTTTTGGAAGACCTCGAACAGCGCCTGAAGGACCCTTCGGTCGTCGTCGTGGTTATTGACTCGCTGCTCACCGTTCTCGGCGGTGGCCAGGAGGTAATAATACCTGTAACCTGGGTGATGGGCACGAGACACAGCTATGTAGTGATAGATGTGTAAAGTTCGGCCCCTTTCGTTCGCCCCTTGCAACTTGAGTGTCGTGACCGCTGGGTGGAGCGCCCCCTGCATTCTACCCGCTCTACCCTATACTCCATTCCTATGCCTAGAAATAGGCGCTGACCGGAATGTCCCTGCACCCCCCCTCCCCCCCCCCCCGCTCCTTCTCGCCCCCCTCGTCCCCCGTAGTCTGCAAACGACGGAAGAATGATGCAGACGATCATGATGAGGCTGGCTCATTTGGCAGACGTGAACGGTGTGACGATCATGCTCATCCACCACGCAAACAAGAAGGGGCAGGAAGCCATCGCCAAGGGGCAGCGACCCTCCGCAAGCATCATTGGTGGCGCTGCAGCCATAACCAATGTCCCCCGGCAGGTAACCTTCGTCGCCCCGGTGGTGTCATCCGACGGTGTGGCGGACCCTGAGTGGAAGCTGGTGAGTTGGCACGGGACAGAATGTTTACTATGCAACCTAACCCCTAGAGGGCGGAATTCGGCTATCAGATTAGGGTCACTTTCTTGGATTTTTGTGCCTTGCCCTTCCCACCTCCGCCCCCCCCCCCTCCCACCGTCACAATGTTGGTGTATGTGCCGCGCCCCTCCCCACCGCCGACCCTTCCATGCTTGGCAGTGCACGACCTTTTATTGACTCCCCTCCCCCCTCTCCATGCTCTCACCTACACGTACACAGCTTATGAGTGTCAAGTCCAACTGCGCGGAAACAAACTCCGTCACCTACTTCCGTGTTGCGAGGGACCCGTCTGGGGCCATCAGCATTCCCAACGAGACCCCGCCTGCTCACGTCGTGCGTGATGCGTCGTCAAGGGCGCAGGCAGAGCTGCAGCGCGAACAAGAGGGCATCGCCACCATCCTAAGATGTATCCACAACGCAGGGTACGCATTCCCTCCTAGGTTTGTGTGCGTGTGTGATTATAGGGTGGTGTACGACAAGTAGTCAAGAAATCGATCTTTCCATTAATGTCTGAGAGGCTTTCATAGGTATTGTAGCTCTGCCTTTCCTGCCCCTGATGCACACAGATGCCCGCGGCCTGCCTCAGTGCACCTCGCTCCTTCCCCTTTTTCATCGGTCCCACAGGCGGCACGGGGCGGCGTGGGCAGCCATCGACACTCAAATGCAGGGGGCGGGCTACAAGCCTGCAGAGCTCCAGAAGACGCGGGCCTTCCTGCTGGACAAGTGCATGATCCGCGAGGACAGTGGAGGGTGAGACATGTCATTCCTGCCCCAGCTTGGTATCCGAGGAGCATTGTTTTATCTCTGACCTGCCCGCATTGTATTCGTCCAGAGGGGATTGTGATGCCACCACTGCCCCCCACCCACCCAGATGCATTACTACGCCTCCCCCCTGCCCCGGGCCCCCCCCTCGCTCCCGACCGCACACCTGTGCAGGTCAGTCTCGAGATGCTTCCTCACGCCTGACGGCGTGTCAGGCATGAAGGCGCTGGAAGACTGCAAGAAAGCCAAGAACAGCGCTCGTGGAGGCCCCAGGCTGGCTGCTGCACCACCTGCGGTCTCCAGGCATTGGTGGCAGCAGCAGCCCCCGCCCCGCCCCCTGCCGCCCCCAGGCCTGGGGATGACCGGCCGCCTCACCCCAAGTATGGCCGCACCGCCACCACCTCTATGCCTTTCTACGCCCCCGCCACCGGACTACCCAGCCCATCCGCCAGGGGTACTGCCCGTCGCCACCGGCAGGCTTGCAGGACCGCTGGCCCCTGCACGGTGCCGCTGCCGCCGACCAATTTGCCGCCTCCTCCGCCCCCAGCCGATGCCACCTCCCCCGCCGCCTCCATTGCACCGGTACGACGACCACCTGCCTGCCGCTGCTGGCTACAACCCTTCCGGCTTCATCTCTGGTGCCGCTCCAGTGCAACCACAGCAGCAACCTCCCCGATCACCTTTCGGCTGCAACACCGCCAACGCCGCCAGCGCCGCCATAGCGTTCAACCCCTCATGCCTGCAGGGGTGCTGCCGACCCCCTTCTGTGCAGCACAGCGGGCACCCACACAGCACCGCCGCCGCCCCTCAGCCCTCCGCCTCCCCCGTCTTCCGGCTGTTTCGGGCGCCGCAGCAGCAGCCACCGTTGCAAGCGTGCAGTGACGCGCCGCCCGCCGCCGCCCCCGCCCCCCGCACCACCTCGGCACCATCAGCAAGTGGGCACGAGCAGCCGCTTCCCTCGTCCCGGGTTGGTAGCGCCGCAGTTGCCGCCGCTGCCGCCGCTGCACCTTCCCCCTGGCCGCCCCTATCATCGGTGCAGCACAGCGGACACCCACACAGCACCGCCGCCGCCCCTCAGCCCTCCGCCTCCCCCGTCTTCCGGCTGTTTCGGGCGCCGCAGCAGCAGCCACCGTTGCAAGCGTGCAGTGACGCGCCGCCCGCCGCCGCCCCCGCCCCCCGCACCACCTCGGCACCATCAGCAAGTGGGCACGAGCAGCCGCTTCCCTCGTCCCGGGTTGGTAGCGCCGCAGTTGCCGCCGCCGCCGCCGCTGCACCTCCCCCTGGCCGCCCCTATCATCGGTGCAGCACAGCGGACACCCACACAGCACCGCCGCCGCCCCTCAGCCCTCCGCCTCCCCCGTCTTCCGGCTGTTTCGGGCGCCGCAGCAGCAGCCACCGTTGCAAGCGTGCAGTGACGCGCCGCCCGCCGCCGCCCCCGCCCCGCGCACCACCTCGGCACCATCAGCAAGTGGGCATGAGCAGCCGCTTCCCTCGTCCCGGGTTGGTAGCGCCGCAGTTGCCGCCGCCGCCGCCGCTGCACCGTCCCCCGGCCGCCCCTATCATCGGTGCAGCACAGCGGGCACCCACACAGCACCGCCGCCGCCCCTCAGCCCTCCGCCTCCCCCGTCTTCCGGCTGTTTCGGGCGCCGCAGCAGCAGCCACCGTTGCAAGCGTGCAGTGACGCGCCGCCCGCCGCCGCCCCCGCCCGCGCACCACCTCGGCACCATCAGCAAGTGGGACTGAGCAGCCGCTTCCATCGTCCCGGGTTGGTAGCGCCGCAGTTGCCGCCGCCGCCGCCGCTGCACCGTCCCCCCGGCCGCCCCTATCATCGGTGCAGCACAGCGGGCACCCACACAGCACCGCCGCCGCCCCTCAGCCCTCCGCCTCCCCCGTCTTCCGGCTGTTTCGGGCGCCGCAGCAGCAGCCACCGTTGCAAGCGTGCAGTGACGCGCCGCCCGCCGCCGCCCCCGCCCCTCGCACCACCTCGGCACCACCAGCAAGTGGGCACGAGCAGCCGCTTCCCTCGTCCCGGGTTGGTAGCGCCGCAGTTGCCGCCGCCGCCGCCGCTGCACCGTCCCCCTGGCCGCCCCTATCATCGGTGCAGCACAGCGGACACCCACACAGCACCGCCGCCGCCCCTCAGCCCTCCGCCTCCCCCGTCTTCCGGCTGTTTCGGGCGCCGCAGCAGCAGCCACCGTTGCAAGCGTGCAGTGACGCGCAGCCTCCCAATGGAACCACCCATGTGATGCGGTACAGCCGCGGTTTAGTGAATGGACCCGCCGTGCCGGACACCACTGCAGCACCCAAGTCCACCGCTAACCACAGGAAGCGGCCAAACGACGGGTCCTCCACCGGCAACGTCGCTCAGCCGCCACCTACCCGCTCCCGGGCTGATTTACCCGCCCCGGGCACAGGGGTATGGCTAAACGGTCTGTGGCATTACAGCCGCGGGATCAGAACACCACCCTACACCACCGCCGCATACCTAACAGGCAGAGCTACCCATGCACTTCCGTCCACGGTGTTTGGTGGGGAAACCCGTACCTGGTCAACGGGGCACCGAAGGTGCCACCAGGGTTGTAAACGACCACTATAACAACTGTCTTGGCGCAGGGGGCGGGTTTTGTGCAGTTTTTAGGTTCCCGCTGTCAGTCCAATTGTTTTTGTAAGATGGTGGTGGTGGGTGGTGGTGGGCCCCAAACCCGTGTCTGTCGACATATGTCCTCTGAGGTTGAGTGGACGTCTCTCCATCAAGTTAATGCGCGGTTCGGTATAACTCGTGGTAACAAAACATTTATGTGACTGGTATTATGTGTGTGGTTTTTCTCGCAACCCCCCCTCCCACGCCCCCCCCCCCCCGTGGACCGCGAACCTCTCATGGGATGTTAGCAATAGAAGCTCGACAGCAAAAACCCAGGTGTCGGCACTCTGGGGGTATTATGCGGTCTGCTGTATGTCAGTGTGGCCTGACAGGCTGCGTGTGTGGGGGCGTGCTTGTACGGCAATGACACGATGTTGTAACAGTCAGACGTTAAAAATTGTCCAGTAGCTGCTGCCCCTCCGGGGAGTCCAAGAAAGCGCGCACACGCCTGGCGTTCGACCTTTCCCAGTCATTGCCAACTCCCCTCAACACCGCCTGCTCCCACCCCTCCATAGAGAGCAGAAACCTCTCCCCACGGATATACTTCCTGTTGACACGCATGTAAAAATTCATCAGCTGGCAGCAAAGCATGAAGACCACGCTTGCCCTTGGGAGAGATTGGCGCCAAGTGCCTGAAATCATTCCAAACTTTGCCTTCATTGCGCCAAACAGGAACTCAACGACCACCCTGTACCTTCGCACAAGCCTGTTGTACGACCGCTGGTCGTTGGCCAAACCTGTGCCCCCTCGCGGCCTCTTGATGGGCGTCACTAGTCCGCAAGATTCAAACCCATTGTCCGCGAGCAATGTCTGCCCAGGTGCAAAGTACTGGCCCCTGCGGGTAAAGAGGTCAGATGCACGGTAGGCTACTCCATCATGCGTTTTCCCCGTAAAGCCTGTACGCACTGCCAGGATACGCCCTCGCCAATCACAAACAACTAAGTGGTTCAAAAAATGTCTTTTCTTGCGCCCGTTGTAGAATAACGGCTCATCCGCACCGGGGCGCTGAATGTACTGAGCGGTCCCATCCACGACACCGATGGGCGACTGACCGCCTAGCGGCGGCATACTACTTGCCAACGTCCGCCTAGAAGCGGGGTCAGGCCACTGAACGCAGTCCTCCGTGGCCACCAAAACGCACTCGACGACGTGCCAGAAGTCCTCAGAGACGGACGCAATGTTGAGACCTGACATGGCGCACATGCGAACGAGGCGGTCGTTGTCCTTCAGACGCAGGAGGCAAAGGAAGACACGTGTCCGTGGATCAAGCTTGTGAGTCCGGCCACCTTTCGTAGCTTTCTGACGGTTGAGAGGCCTCCTGCCGCGCACATCACGAGGCTTAAGAAGGTAACTTTCTGGTCTGCCCGGGTCCATAACAAGAGCCATCAACTGGTCAAATTGAGATGGTGTAAAATTTGTGAGCGCCTTGAAAAGCGTTGGGTTGGTGACATACTGCGAGTACAGGTCGCGCGCAGGCCCGACGCCATACGAAATGCTCATTCTGGAGCTGAAAACTGTGTTCACCAACGCCCCAAAGGAAGAACTAAGCAGCGATTGAGTCCCAGCGGCAGCGGCAAACGTAGCGATCGCTGTCCAGTCGATGTCACCGTCATCTTCTAAGAGTATTGTGCAAAGCACCAAGAGCAGCGTTAGGAAACCAATATCGTCCATCTGTGCAATATTTCAATTTAATTTTAAATAAAATTTGGGGGGGGCCTTTAGGAAACATCATCCTATTTGGCCTGCAAGGCCGTACACTGAAATTTGCGGTGTCTCAAATTTGATGAAGGAGGTTTCCTAAAGACTCTACTGTACTTGCGATGGGAGGTTCCACCCTGTTTCACCGGTTGCTCGGCCCTGCTCGGCCGGCCGAGCGCGGCCGGGAGATCCCAGATCGGAGTTGGTGCATTCACATGCTACAGGGTCGGGCCCTGTCGTAAAACTATTGATATTTCGATATAAATTGTGGGAACGATACTTTCCGTCTGGGGGACTTCAGCCCACATTTACCCGTTCTGTATGTATTTGAGCACTACGTGCGGCTCTGTGCGTCTTGCAGATACGTCGATTGCCAAAGCGGGGTGATACCGCCCCTCGAAGCCGTCGCCACAGTAAGACTACCTGGTAAGTGCTGTGCCCGTGGTGGCAAATTTATGCTTGGAGCACGATGGCCATCATGCAGAGGGGCCCCACGCTCGCTGTGATATGGTGATGACGTACGATATGATGGCCATCACAGTAAAACTCGTTTATTTATTTATGTATTTGTAATGAGCCAATAAGGGCGCCTTCCGCTGACTTATACGAAGACACGCAGATAGGGCTCTTTGATGCTTCACCTGATGAATTTATTGTTACCAATGTTTCCCTTAATGAGTGAGGTTGATTGTGCTACTGTGCGCCCGCGATGTCGTAAAGTCTGCGACGTTCTCCGACACCACCAACATGTATAGAGATTGTCACTGCCAGCAACACCGGCAACAATTTAAAATGAATATAATCTCCCACGCTTTCCCACCATTCTCAGTGGTATTGGGGGACTAACCGAATCTCATATCCTCTCCGCTGCAACCCCTCCGGTGTTGCGGGCGTTCTTCATGTGCAGGAGCGCACACAAGACGACGCTGATTCCAGATAACGACGCGCGTCAAGATGCGGCTTTCGAGCGGGAGCACGCTGGTCCTGTGTTTCGCTGCCGTCATGGCACTACTGGTTCCCACAGCCTCGGCGTTGTGCAGGAAGCCTATGCGCGGGGCGACTCTTGCCGAGCCCCCTGTCGTGGTCTGGGGCTCCGAAACCATGTGAGTCACTGGGCTATGCACATTGGTCGTCTGCCGTACATGACTGTGCAGAGATGCACTCGAGTGTGTTTTCGCTGGATGGCTAAAAGCTGATCCGTGGTGGGTCGCAGTCAACCCTTGATGAGTAATGTTCCGTACACCCACCCATACCTGCTTGCTGGCACATGCAGGATCGGGTTCGGCAGCGGTTTCCGTGAGAGCCAGGGTGCCAAGCCCGGAGTGGAGGGCCCGTGGCTGGGCCCCTTGGTAACGGCCCTGATGCTGACGCTGATTTCGCGCTGGATGTTTCTCCACCGTCCCGCCAAGCCGTCCACCCTCTACTGGCTGGTCACATTCTACCCTTTTGCCACCGCCATTGTGGAGCTCATCCGGGTCAATTTCGACTCATCCCGCTTCGGTTTTCTGACGGCCGCTTGGCACAACCTGCCCGAGTACGGCATGCTGTTGTACATGTTGCAGAGCAAAAAGAACGCCGACAAGGTTAGCAAGCCTGTCGCATCACAAAATTTCAGCTAGCCGTCATCCTTCTTGCACCCATGGCTGTTTGGTTGTCGTGCATTGCTTCGAAGAGTGGCATCCCTTGCGAAGCGCGACTGCCAGTCCTTGCTGTTCCCCGCCTCTTACCCCGACCCTGCTCGCAGTACTTTCCCCTGGTGCTGCTGTGGGAGTGGGTCCTGCACGTCTGGATCATGTTCGTGCCCTCCCTCAACGGCATCATGCGCGGCGTCTTCTTCGCGGGCTTCGCCGAGCAGCTCACGGGCATCTGCTGCGACTTCTTGCTCATGGTTGTATTCACGTACATGTATTTCAGCGCCAAGGTTAAAGGCACTTCGGAGGCTCAGGGCACGACCAACGTAGCAACCGAGGATCCCACCAAGTCCCTCAAGGTGCGGCGCTCCCCGTGGCTGCATACCGCTTGCGGTTATCCTGGCGTGCTGGTGGGGACTAACCGCAGCGTGCGTCGCCCTTACATCCCCGCCTGGCCTGCCTGCCCCTGACGATCCCCCACCATATGGCCCCATATCCCCCATCCAGACGGCCTACCTGTACGCCATGTTGGGAGCCTACTGCCACATGCTGGAGATCGGGCCGCTGGGTGAGGACGCAGCAGAGGATGGAATTGGTTGGGACGGGATTAGGGCCCCAAAACCACTGGGCAGGGATAATAGGTCAGGGCTGTGATGGGCGACGAGCTGTGTGGTCACCTCTACGACACCTTGGTTGGAGCAGGTACAAATGAGCAGTTACAAATAATTTCACATTATTTCCGGAGGCTGACGTCAACAACGCTTCCGTTCCGCTCTGCTTGTCCCTTTGCGCAGTGGTCATGCTGAGCGGCATCGCACCCCGTCCCTACCTGCCCGTCTGCATCATCGTGGCCTTCACGTCGCCCATCACCATGTACCTGTACGGCAAGTTCATCCAGGAGTACACGTCCGGCGCAGCTGCCTCCATCTCCGAGACCAAGGACGCCGTGAAGGGCAGTACGACACGGAAGCTTTTGGCGCTCGGTATCGTGCTGGGCCTCTCGTTCATCCTCAGCCCTGCACTCGTGCCGTACTGCCCGGGGACCGCCCCCGTGAAGCCCGGGGCATTGAACGCCACTGATGCCACCTGCACCTCCCTGCTTCCGACGCCCGCCGCGGCCCCTGCCATGTGCCTGTCCAAATCCAAGCTGACCGGTACGACAACCGTGTGGCCCAAGCCCGGCAAGGAGCAGGCCGTGATGGACATGGTGGCCACCATGCCCGGACCGATTCGCTTGGAGGACGGGTCGCTCGGGTACGACATTGCATACGGCCGTGACCACGAGGGCCGCTTTGTGGTCAAGTTCTTCGAGTCCTGGAGCTCCATCACCTCCCTCTACCGCCACATCTACACGAGCCCCACGGTCAACCGAGTGTTCCGCAGTCCCGAGTTCGCTGCGCTGGTGGAGAAGCAGCTGCTCGAGGGCCCCTTCGAGGTGAGCGGCTGTGGGCGCTAAGACGCGCTCTGCGTTCTTTTACCAGAGTCCGGCTGTCCGGGTCTCCGGGATACAGCACCTGTACGTCCGACTTTCTGTAATGACAATTGCCTTTAAGGATAAAGCCTTTAAGGATGAAAGATGTTATAGCGGACCCCGCGGGTCATCGGTGACAACGGCGACAGCCGAGGCTTTCTCATCATACACTGCACCGAACTTGCGCCACAATGGCGCACCGGACAGGCTCCACAAATGCACCGAAACACTCCCCGGGCCCACACTACCAGGAAACCACCCCGTTCCTGAGATCCAACCCCGGCTAGGGATGAAGCCCGCTCAGGGGGATTAAGCCACCAGGGCGCCCTTAATATACTGCCTTATTATATGTATGAGCAATAAGTTATGGACATGGGGACGTGTACGGATGTGTGTCCTTCATTTTTTCCCGCTGACCCTCATCGTACCGCGCAGGCCGCCGTCCCCTGCACCGAGGCCCAGTCTGAGGCGGTGCCCGTCACCCTGCCCTTCTCCACCATCGTTGATGCCCCGGTGGACTGCCTGTGGGCCAAGTTCGACAACTGGTGCGGAGACAGCAGCTGGGTGTCCCGGTCCAAGGTGGGTGCGCGGCAGCTCTCCAGGGGTAACGGTTGGTACAGGTAAATAAAGTGAGAAGGGAGAGGTGGTACGGCGCCAACCGTAAATCAGCTCAACCACACCTGTACACAAACTGAGGGCGCCACCCCGTCAGCTAGCACCAGCAGTGCCGCCAAGACGACCAAGGGCAAGAAGAAAAAGAATGAGTCAGCCTGGCCGCGCGTGCATTGCAGTTCGCTGCTGCGTGTGTCCGTGCTAACCAAGTTGGCAGCTGCAACAAAGAAGAGGGGTGCTTCCATGTCGCCGGCGGAGGTGGACGCGTTTTTCGACAGTGTCAGGAAAGAGGTGAAAGACAAAGTGACCGCTGACGAGGAAGCATCCAGGAAGGAGGGGAACACAGAAGAGGCCAATCAACTGGCGGCTCACCTGAAGGCCATTACGAAGCTGGAGGCAATCCACCAGCAGAGGAAGGGGGCCACATGGAACAGCCTGGTTTGGACCTGGGTGACCAACATCAATGGACACGGGTGAGTGGAAACGAGGAAGCAGAATGCAGGGGGCGGGGGGCAGCAAGGGGCGGGCGGGGCGGGGCTTAACAAACAGTGGGGGATACAAATGGGAGTGTCGTGGAGGCGGGGGTAATGATTGGATTTCATTGGTGGCGAGGGTGGTTGAACTAGCGTTCACGCAAGGGGCCGGGGAGGGGCGGGGGGAAGGGGGGGAGGAGGTCGGGAAGTAAGGGGGAGGGAAGTTTCGGTATTTATATCATCAGGGTGTGTGGGGAGGGGAAATAATCCAAAAGAACAGCACAGGGCACAGGGCATCTGCATCCTGAAAAACACCCCTGGGATCCTGTGTACCTTTAGTGTAGGTCCAAGGTTAGGAAGGGGGGCAAGTTCAGCGTCGCTGCCCTCCAGAATGAGAACCAAGAAACCGAGCTGAAGGAGGCCGCTAAAGTTCTCCAGCGCTTCTCCGACCTAGGTCACGGACTGGCCGGTGTGGAGACCATCAAACCGGCCCAGTTGCAGCAGCAGGCCATGCGCGAGGCCGCGCACCAGAAGCGCAAGGCGGCGGAGGACCGCATGGAGGAGCAGCAGAGGAAACAGTGCAAGTTGATGGAGGAGGTGGTCGAAGTTGTTAAGGTACGCTTTCAGGGGGGGGATCGACTTCTCATTAACGGGTTTGTGAGTCCACGAGCACCTATCGTCGTTTGTTGATGGATTTGAGCAAATGCCCTGTGTTGTGTGCATGGGCCACAGGAGAAGGCGGGGCAGCAGGGAGACCTGTGCGAGCAAATCGCCCGCAGCAACGACCTTAAGGAGAAGGATATCGCAGTCAAGGCGGATATCGCATCCATGATGCGCCAACTCATCGGACACTACGTGGCGGCCCAGCAGGCGCGTCAGCAGCCCTCCCAGCCGTGACTGTTTCCATGTGCGCCTCGAAGGGGAAAAAATGTGCCGCACTCACATCACACTCCCATGCGCGCGGACTACGAATACTGTTGCGTATGCAGGTTTTTTTAATGGTTTGCTAGTGGATGCGCGTCAGTTTCGGCGATCCTTCAGGCCTGCGGGTGTAGCATGGCCGTGTTCGTTCGGGTGGTACTTCTAGGCCACGCATTACGGATCATACTGATTTTCTATGCTTTTATATCCAGGTGTCTACGCTTTTATTTCCAAGTGTCGGCAAAGGTCAGATTCGTCCGGGAGCAAAGGGGGTGTAGCGTGGATCGATGCGTTTTGCTTGTTTGCTTTACCCTAGCACTAATAGTTCACGCATCCTTGTCAAAAAAAAATAATCATGCTTTATTGTGATTAAATTCCAAATGTCGGCAAAGGGCAGAGGTCGTCAAGCCCTGAGGGGGTGGCTCTTGTTGTTGGCTTTATCTCGAGGTGATGCTGTGTTGCTAAACAGACCCGAATCGGTTGGTCTTATAAAATAAGAATTGTAAAAGTCAACGGAATTATGGTGTGCGGTCAAGAAATGTGAGAAAGGGTGGGCAGAACGGATGCGCCAGCCGTGACGGTTAATCAACGAACCTGTGGGTGTTGGCGGGTCGGCGGGCGGGGATGCTATACCCCCCTTTGACCCGTAGTACATATGGCCCAGGTAACCCACGACACCCACGAGACCCATCGTACCCATCATACATCAGAGACCCATGTTATTCGCAATCAACAGCTACGGTCACAAGGCCCAACGGATGGTTTGAGCGCAGTTCAGGCAAAGACATAAAAGCGGCGCTGCATCAGTATGTTCTCACGACAGACTCTCACAAATTTTAACACTGTTTTGTTCTGAGTATAGCGCACGATGGACGTAGAGGAAAGGATCGCCGCCTTGAACAGGAATCAGCTACTGCCAGGCGTCGAGCATGTTGAGCGAGATGACTCTCTGCAGGCTGCTTTTGAGGGAAAAGTGCAATTTAAGCAACTCAACTTGATAGCAGGATGCGGCGGCTCGGGAAAGACCACAGTAGCCATCGCAACTACGTGCATCATCTTATGCGGAGGTCGCCTAGGCCGCGAGTGCTTCGATCCCTATCCTTCCATCGAGTTCAACGGCGAACTCTATCCTCCACGTGCCCTAATAATCGAGGGCGAGGGCCGCATCGCCTACGCCAAGGAGCTGCTTTACAACATGTGCGCACCGGATGGCTTCTCACCATCCTTTAACGCATTCGACCAGGTAAGCACGCACTAAGATGCAATGTGAAGCAAACAATAACTCCTAGTTTGCGCCGAGGTGATGGGACAGGTGACGAAACCTTTTACGTGACTCCCCATCCGCAGATCAAGTTCGTCGAGGCCGGCACCCCGCAGCGCCTTTATCTTGACAACGACTTTCTGTTCGGTAGTCGGCGTGGAAAGTGCCTTTTGGAAGACCTCGAACAGCGCCTGAAGGACCCTTCGGTCGTCGTCGTGGTTATTGACTCGCTGCTCACCGTTCTCGGCGGTGGCCAGGAGGTAATAATACCTGTAACCTGGGTGATGGGCACGAGACACAGCTATGTAGTGATAGATGTGTAAAGTTCGGCCCCTTTCGTTCGCCCCTTGCAACTTGAGTGTCGTGACCGCTGGGTGGAGCGCCCCCTGCATTCTACCCGCTCTACCCTATACTCCATTCCTATGCCTAGAAATAGGCGCTGACCGGAATGTCCCTGCACCCCCCCTCCCCCCCCCCCCCGCTCCTTCTCGCCCCCCTCGTCCCCCGTAGTCTGCAAACGACGGAAGAATGATGCAGACGATCATGATGAGGCTGGCTCATTTGGCAGACGTGAACGGTGTGACGATCATGCTCATCCACCACGCAAACAAGAAGGGGCAGGAAGCCATCGCCAAGGGCAGCGACCCTCCGCAAGCATCATTGGTGGCGCTGCAGCCATAACCAATGTCCCCGGCAGGTAACCTTCGTCGCCCCGGTGGTGTCATCCGACGGTGTGGCGGACCCTGAGTGGAAGCTGGTGAGTTGGCACGGGACAGAATGTTTACTATGCAACCTAACCCCCTAGAGGGCGGAATTCGGCTATCAGATTAGGGTCACTTTCTTGGATTTTTGTGCCTTGCCCTTCCCACCTCCGCCCCCCCCCCCCTCCCACCGTCACAATGTTGGTGTATGTGCCGCGCCCCTCCCCACCGCCGACCCTTCCATGCTTGGCAGTGCACGACCTTTTATTGACTCCCCTCCCCCCTCTCCATGCTCTCACCTACACGTACACAGCTTATGAGTGTCAAGTCCAACTGCGCGGAAACAAACTCCGTCACCTACTTCCGTGTTGCGAGGGACCCGTCTGGGGCCATCAGCATTCCCAACGAGACCCCGCCTGCTCACGTCGTGCGTGATGCGTCGTCAAGGGCGCAGGCAGAGCTGCAGCGCGAACAAGAGGGCATCGCCACCATCCTAAGATGTATCCACAACGCAGGGTACGCATTCCCTCCTAGGTTTGTGTGCGTGTGTGATTATAGGGTGGTGTACGACAAGTAGTCAAGAAATCGATCTTTCCATTAATGTCTGAGAGGCTTTCATAGGTATTGTAGCTCTGCCTTTCCTGCCCCTGATGCACACAGATGCCCGCGGCCTGCCTCAGTGCACCTCGCTCCTTCCCCTTTTTCATCGGTCCCACAGGCGGCACGGGGCGGCGTGGGCAGCCATCGACACTCAAATGCAGGGGGCGGGCTACAAGCCTGCAGAGCTCCAGAAGACGCGGGCCTTCCTGCTGGACAAGTGCATGATCCGCGAGGACAGTGGAGGGTGAGACATGTCATTCCTGCCCCCAGCTTGGTATCCGAGGAGCATTGTTTTATCTCTGACCTGCCCGCATTGTATTCGTCCAGAGGGGATTGTGATGCCACCACTGCCCCCCACCCACCCAGATGCATTACTACGCCTCCCCCCTGCCCGGGCCCCCCCCTCGCTCCCGACCGCACACCTGTGCAGGTCAGTCTCGAGATGCTTCCTCACGCCTGACGGCGTGTCAGGCATGAAGGCGCTGGAAGACTGCAAGAAAGCCAAGAACAGCGCTCGTGGAGGCCCCAGGCTGGCTGCTGCACCACCTGCGGTCTCCAGGCATTGGTGGCAGCAGCAGCCCCCCGCCCCGCCCCCTGCCGCCCCCAGGCCTGGGGATGACCGGCCGCCTCACCCCAAGTATGGCCGCACCGCCACCACCTCTATGCCTTTCTACGCCCCCGCCACCGGGACTACCCAGCCCATCCGCCAGGGGTACTGCCCGTCGCCACCGGCAGGCTTGCAGGACCGCTGGCCCCTGCACGGTGCCGCTGCCGCCGACCAATTTGCCGCCTCCTCCGCCCCCCAGCCGATGCCACCTCCCCCGCCGCCTCCATTGCACCGGTACGACGACCACCTGCCTGCCGCTGCTGGCTACAACCCTTCCGGCTTCATCTCTGGTGCCGCTCCAGTGCAACCACAGCAGCAACCTCCCCGATCACCTTTCGGCTGCAACACCGCCAACGCCGCCAGCGCCGCCATAGCGTTCAACCCCTCATGCCTGCAGGGGTGCTGCCGACCCCCTTCTGTGCAGCACAGCGGGCACCCACACAGCACCGCCGCCGCCCCTCAGCCCTCCGCCTCCCCCGTCTTCCGGCTGTTTCGGGCGCCGCAGCAGCAGCCACCGTTGCAAGCGTGCAGTGACGCGCCGCCCGCCGCCGCCCCCGCCCCCCGCACCACCTCGGCACCATCAGCAAGTGGGCACGAGCAGCCGCTTCCCTCGTCCCGGGTTGGTAGCGCCGCAGTTGCCGCCGCTGCCGCCGCTGCACCTTCCCCCTGGCCGCCCCTATCATCGGTGCAGCACAGCGGACACCCACACAGCACCGCCGCCGCCCCTCAGCCCTCCGCCTCCCCCGTCTTCCGGCTGTTTCGGGCGCCGCAGCAGCAGCCACCGTTGCAAGCGTGCAGTGACGCGCCGCCCGCCGCCGCCCCCGCCCCCCGCACCACCTCGGCACCATCAGCAAGTGGGCACGAGCAGCCGCTTCCCTCGTCCCGGGTTGGTAGCGCCGCAGTTGCCGCCGCCGCCGCCGCTGCACCTCCCCCCTGGCCGCCCCTATCATCGGTGCAGCACAGCGGACACCCACACAGCACCGCCGCCGCCCCTCAGCCCTCCGCCTCCCCGTCTTCCGGCTGTTTCGGGCGCCGCAGCAGCAGCCACCGTTGCAAGCGTGCAGTGACGCGCCGCCCGCCGCCGCCCCCGCCCCGCGCACCACCTCGGCACCATCAGCAAGTGGGCATGAGCAGCCGCTTCCCTCGTCCCGGGTTGGTAGCGCCGCAGTTGCCGCCGCCGCCGCCGCTGCACCGTCCCCCGGCCGCCCCTATCATCGGTGCAGCACAGCGGGCACCCACACAGCACCGCCGCCGCCCCTCAGCCCTCCGCCTCCCCCGTCTTCCGGCTGTTTCGGGCGCCGCAGCAGCAGCCACCGTTGCAAGCGTGCAGTGACGCGCCGCCCGCCGCCGCCCCCGCCCGCGCACCACCTCGGCACCATCAGCAAGTGGGACTGAGCAGCCGCTTCCATCGTCCCGGGTTGGTAGCGCCGCAGTTGCCGCCGCCGCCGCCGCTGCACCGTCCCCCGGCCGCCCCTATCATCGGTGCAGCACAGCGGGCACCCACACAGCACCGCCGCCGCCCCTCAGCCCTCCGCCTCCCCCGTCTTCCGGCTGTTTCGGGCGCCGCAGCAGCAGCCACCGTTGCAAGCGTGCAGTGACGCGCCGCCCGCCGCCGCCCCCGCCCCTCGCACCACCTCGGCACCACCAGCAAGTGGGCACGAGCAGCCGCTTCCCTCGTCCCGGGTTGGTAGCGCCGCAGTTGCCGCCGCCGCCGCCGCTGCACCGTCCCCCTGGCCGCCCCTATCATCGGTGCAGCACAGCGGACACCCACACAGCACCGCCGCCGCCCCTCAGCCCTCCGCCTCCCCCGTCTTCCGGCTGTTTCGGGCGCCGCAGCAGCAGCCACCGTTGCAAGCGTGCAGTGACGCGCAGCCTCCCAATGGAACCACCCATGTGATGCGGTACAGCCGCGGTTTAGTGAATGGACCCGCCGTGCCGGACACCACTGCAGCACCCAAGTCCACCGCTAACCACAGGAAGCGGCCAAACGACGGGTCCTCCACCGGCAACGTCGCTCAGCCGCCACCTACCCGCTCCCGGGCTGATTTACCCGCCCCCGGGCACAGGGGTATGGCTAAACGGTCTGTGGCATTACAGCCGCGGGATCAGAACACCACCCTACACCACCGCCGCATACCTAACAGGCAGAGCTACCCATGCACTTCCGTCCACGGTGTTTGGTGGGGAAACCCGTACCTGGTCAACGGGGCACCGAAGGTGCCACCAGGGTTGTAAACGACCACTATAACAACTGTCTTGGCGCAGGGGGCGGGTTTTGTGCAGTTTTTAGGTTCCCGCTGTCAGTCCAATTGTTTTTGTAAGATGGTGGTGGTGGGTGGTGGTGGGCCCCAAACCCGTGTCTGTCGACATATGTCCTCTGAGGTTGAGTGGACGTCTCTCCATCAAGTTAATGCGCGGTTCGGTATAACTCGTGGTAACAAAACATTTATGTGACTGGTATTATGTGTGTGGTTTTTCTCGCAACCCCCCTCCCACGCCCCCCCCCCCCCCGTGGACCGCGAACCTCTCATGGGATGTTAGCAATAGAAGCTCGACAGCAAAAACCCAGGTGTCGGCACTCTGGGGGTATTATGCGGTCTGCTGTATGTCAGTGTGGCCTGACAGGCTGCGTGTGTGGGGGCGTGCTTGTACGGCAATGACACGATGTTGTAACAGTCAGACGTTAAAAATTGTCCAGTAGCTGCTGCCCCTCCGGGGAGTCCAAGAAAGCGCGCACACGCCTGGCGTTCGACCTTTCCCAGTCATTGCCAACTCCCCTCAACACCGCCTGCTCCCACCCCTCCATAGAGAGCAGAAACCTCTCCCACGGATATACTTCCTGTTGACACGCATGTAAAAATTCATCAGCTGGCAGCAAAGCATGAAGACCACGCTTGCCCTTGGGAGAGATTGGCGCCAAGTGCCTGAAATCATTCCAAACTTTGCCTTCATTGCGCCAAACAGGAACTCAACGACCACCCTGTACCTTCGCACAAGCCTGTTGTACGACCGCTGGTCGTTGGCCAAACCTGTGCCCCTCGCGGCCTCTTGATGGGCGTCACTAGTCCGCAAGATTCAAACCCATTGTCCGCGAGCAATGTCTGCCCAGGTGCAAAGTACTGGCCCCTGCGGGTAAAGAGGTCAGATGCACGGTAGGCTACTCCATCATGCGTTTTCCCCGTAAAGCCTGTACGCACTGCCAGGATACGCCCTCGCCAATCACAAACAACTAAGTGGTTCAAAAAATGTCTTTTCTTGCGCCCGTTGTAGAATAACGGCTCATCCGCACCGGGGCGCTGAATGTACTGAGCGGTCCCATCCACGACACCGATGGGCGACTGACCGCCTAGCGGCGGCATACTACTTGCCAACGTCCGCCTAGAAGCGGGGTCAGGCCACTGAACGCAGTCCTCCGTGGCCACCAAAACGCACTCGACGACGTGCCAGAAGTCCTCAGAGACGGACGCAATGTTGAGACCTGACATGGCGCACATGCGAACGAGGCGGTCGTTGTCCTTCAGACGCAGGAGGCAAAGGAAGACACGTGTCCGTGGATCAAGCTTGTGAGTCCGGCCACCTTTCGTAGCTTTCTGACGGTTGAGAGGCCTCCTGCCGCGCACATCACGAGGCTTAAGAAGGTAACTTTCTGGTCTGCCCGGGTCCATAACAAGAGCCATCAACTGGTCAAATTGAGATGGTGTAAAATTTGTGAGCGCCTTGAAAAGCGTTGGGTTGGTGACATACTGCGAGTACAGGTCGCGCGCAGGCCCGACGCCATACGAAATGCTCATTCTGGAGCTGAAAACTGTGTTCACCAACGCCCCAAAGGAAGAACTAAGCAGCGATTGAGTCCCAGCGGCAGCGGCAAACGTAGCGATCGCTGTCCAGTCGATGTCACCGTCATCTTCTAAGAGTATTGTGCAAAGCACCAAGAGCAGCGTTAGGAAACCAATATCGTCCATCTGTGCAATATTTCAATTTAATTTTAAATAAAATTTGGGGGGGCCTTTAGGAAACATCATCCTATTTGGCCTGCAAGGCCGTACACTGAAATTTGCGGTGTCTCAAATTTGATGAAGGAGGTTTCCTAAAGACTCTACTGTACTTGCGATGGGAGGTTCCACCCTGTTTCACCGGTTGCTCGGCCCTGCTCGGCCGGCCGAGCGCGGCCGGGAGATCCCAGATCGGAGTTGGTGCATTCACATGCTACAGGGTCGGGCCCTGTCGTAAAACTATTGATATTTCGATATAAATTGTGGGAACGATACTTTCCGTCTGGGGGACTTCAGCCCACATTTACCCGTTCTGTATGTATTTGAGCACTACGTGCGGCTCTGTGCGTCTTGCAGATACGTCGATTGCCAAAGCGGGGTGATACCGCCCCTCGAAGCCGTCGCCACAGTAAGACTACCTGGTAAGTGCTGTGCCCGTGGTGGCAAATTTATGCTTGGAGCACGATGGCCATCATGCAGAGGGGCCCCACGCTCGCTGTGATATGGTGATGACGTACGATATGATGGCCATCACAGTAAAACTCGTTTATTTATTTATGTATTTGTAATGAGCCAATAAGGGCGCCTTCCGCTGACTTATACGAAGACACGCAGATAGGGCTCTTTGATGCTTCACCTGATGAATTTATTGTTACCAATGTTTCCCTTAATGAGTGAGGTTGATTGTGCTACTGTGCGCCCGCGATGTCGTAAAGTCTGCGACGTTCTCCGACACCACCAACATGTATAGAGATTGTCACTGCCAGCAACACCGGCAACAATTTAAAATGAATATAATCTCCCACGCTTTCCCACCATTCTCAGTGGTATTGGGGGACTAACCGAATCTCATATCCTCTCCGCTGCAACCCCTCCGGTGTTGCGGGCGTTCTTCATGTGCAGGAGCGCACACAAGACGACGCTGATTCCAGATAACGACGCGCGTCAAGATGCGGCTTTCGAGCGGGAGCACGCTGGTCCTGTGTTTCGCTGCCGTCATGGCACTACTGGTTCCCACAGCCTCGGCGTTGTGCAGGAAGCCTATGCGCGGGGCGACTCTTGCCGAGCCCCTGTCGTGGTCTGGGGCTCCGAAACCATGTGAGTCACTGGGCTATGCACATTGGTCGTCTGCCGTACATGACTGTGCAGAGATGCACTCGAGTGTGTTTTCGCTGGATGGCTAAAAGCTGATCCGTGGTGGGTCGCAGTCAACCCTTGATGAGTAATGTTCCGTACACCCACCCATACCTGCTTGCTGGCACATGCAGGATCGGGTTCGGCAGCGGTTTCCGTGAGAGCCAGGGTGCCAAGCCCGGAGTGGAGGGCCCGTGGCTGGGCCCCTTGGTAACGGCCCTGATGCTGACGCTGATTTCGCGCTGGATGTTTCTCCACCGTCCCGCCAAGCCGTCCACCCTCTACTGGCTGGTCACATTCTACCCTTTTGCCACCGCCATTGTGGAGCTCATCCGGGTCAATTTCGACTCATCCCGCTTCGGTTTTCTGACGGCCGCTTGGCACAACCTGCCCGAGTACGGCATGCTGTTGTACATGTTGCAGAGCAAAAAGAACGCCGACAAGGTTAGCAAGCCTGTCGCATCACAAAATTTCAGCTAGCCGTCATCCTTCTTGCACCCATGGCTGTTTGGTTGTCGTGCATTGCTTCGAAGAGTGGCATCCCTTGCGAAGCGCGACTGCCAGTCCTTGCTGTTCCCCGCCTCTTACCCCGACCCTGCTCGCAGTACTTTCCCCTGGTGCTGCTGTGGGAGTGGGTCCTGCACGTCTGGATCATGTTCGTGCCCTCCCTCAACGGCATCATGCGCGGCGTCTTCTTCGCGGGCTTCGCCGAGCAGCTCACGGGCATCTGCTGCGACTTCTTGCTCATGGTTGTATTCACGTACATGTATTTCAGCGCCAAGGTTAAAGGCACTTCGGAGGCTCAGGGCACGACCAACGTAGCAACCGAGGATCCCACCAAGTCCCTCAAGGTGCGGCGCTCCCCGTGGCTGCATACCGCTTGCGGTTATCCTGGCGTGCTGGTGGGGACTAACCGCAGCGTGCGTCGCCCTTACATCCCCGCCTGGCCTGCCTGCCCCTGACGATCCCCCACCATATGGCCCCATATCCCCCATCCAGACGGCCTACCTGTACGCCATGTTGGGAGCCTACTGCCACATGCTGGAGATCGGGCCGCTGGGTGAGGACGCAGCAGAGGATGGAATTGGTTGGGACGGGATTAGGGCCCCAAAACCACTGGGCAGGGATAATAGGTCAGGGCTGTGATGGGCGACGAGCTGTGTGGTCACCTCTACGACACCTTGGTTGGAGCAGGTACAAATGAGCAGTTACAAATAATTTCACATTATTTCCGGAGGCTGACGTCAACAACGCTTCCGTTCCGCTCTGCTTGTCCCTTTGCGCAGTGGTCATGCTGAGCGGCATCGCACCCCGTCCCTACCTGCCCGTCTGCATCATCGTGGCCTTCACGTCGCCCATCACCATGTACCTGTACGGCAAGTTCATCCAGGAGTACACGTCCGGCGCAGCTGCCTCCATCTCCGAGACCAAGGACGCCGTGAAGGGCAGTACGACACGGAAGCTTTTGGCGCTCGGTATCGTGCTGGGCCTCTCGTTCATCCTCAGCCCTGCACTCGTGCCGTACTGCCCGGGGACCGCCCCCGTGAAGCCCGGGGCATTGAACGCCACTGATGCCACCTGCACCTCCCTGCTTCCGACGCCCGCCGCGGCCCCTGCCATGTGCCTGTCCAAATCCAAGCTGACCGGTACGACAACCGTGTGGCCCAAGCCCGGCAAGGAGCAGGCCGTGATGGACATGGTGGCCACCATGCCCGGACCGATTCGCTTGGAGGACGGGTCGCTCGGGTACGACATTGCATACGGCCGTGACCACGAGGGCCGCTTTGTGGTCAAGTTCTTCGAGTCCTGGAGCTCCATCACCTCCCTCTACCGCCACATCTACACGAGCCCCACGGTCAACCGAGTGTTCCGCAGTCCCGAGTTCGCTGCGCTGGTGGAGAAGCAGCTGCTCGAGGGCCCCTTCGAGGTGAGCGGCTGTGGGCGCTAAGACGCGCTCTGCGTTCTTTTACCAGAGTCCGGCTGTCCGGGTCTCCGGGATACAGCACCTGTACGTCCGACTTTCTGTAATGACAATTGCCTTTAAGGATAAAGCCTTTAAGGATGAAAGATGTTATAGCGGACCCCGCGGGTCATCGGTGACAACGGCGACAGCCGAGGCTTTCTCATCATACACTGCACCGAACTTGCGCCACAATGGCGCACCGGACAGGCTCCACAAATGCACCGAAACACTCCCCGGGCCCACACTACCAGGAAACCACCCCGTTCCTGAGATCCAACCCCGGCTAGGGATGAAGCCCGCTCAGGGGGATTAAGCCACCAGGGCGCCCTTAATATACTGCCTTATTATATGTATGAGCAATAAGTTATGGACATGGGGACGTGTACGGATGTGTGTCCTTCATTTTTTCCCGCTGACCCTCATCGTACCGCGCAGGCCGCCGTCCCCTGCACCGAGGCCCAGTCTGAGGCGGTGCCCGTCACCCTGCCCTTCTCCACCATCGTTGATGCCCCGGTGGACTGCCTGTGGGCCAAGTTCGACAACTGGTGCGGAGACAGCAGCTGGGTGTCCCGGTCCAAGGTGGGTGCGCGGCAGCTCTCCAGGGGTAACGGTTGGTACAGGTAAATAAAGTGAGAAGGGAGAGGTGGTACGGCGCCAACCGTAAATCAGCTCAACCACACCTGTACACGCACCCTTGGTTCCTCGGCACCGCCATATGTATGCCCGTTTCCTTCATGCAAATAAGAGCCCTCATGCCCGCTTACTTCCCTTTCCCGTCCCTCCCGCTGCATGCAGGGAGTGGAGTGCTCGCGGCCCACCTCGCCGCTCCGCATCCTGCACTTCAGCTCGCTCGACATGCCCGTCCTGCGCCAGGCCGCCCCGCTGCCGCCTCCGGAGCAGCCCGAGGGAGGCCACCGCCTCATCTACTACCCGCTGGAAGGTGAGAGGACTCCGCTTGAGGGCTTGTAATCGATGAACAAGGGGAAGCTCGATCCTTGGTTGGAACAGTCATTACACTGCGGCATGTAAGGCGTCCTCTGGGCTATCATAGTTTGAGTTTGTCGGGCGTCGTTTGTTTGAGCTCATTTTGCAGCTTGTCGTCAGAGGTAGTTGTGAGGCATGACTCCAAAAGACATGCCTGACGTTTTGTTTGCTGTGGTGTGGGGTCTGTATGTAAGATCGGTGTGCACGCTCATCCGCTGCTGTCGCCGTATACTAGGGTCTCCTGTACGACTCTGCCGTATCAGCTTACACATTGAACGTGTGCCTCTGCTGCTGCGTGCCTCGTTCTCCCCTCCATCACCTCTTTTCAGGTGGATTCATCGGTTCGCTGGGTGAGAGCTACCGGGGTGACCTTACCATCGTACCGGCTCCCGAGGACCCCACCAAGACACTGCTGACGTACAAGGCCACAATCATCGCCAAGGACGCCTCGAAGACGCAGGAGATGTACGACCAGATCTTCAACGACTTCAACAACCACCGGATTCCATTCCTGCGTGAGGTGAGCAGCAGGCAGCAGGGCAGGGGTGGTGCAGGCAGGGCAGGGGTGATGCAGCAGAGCAGGGGTGGTGCAGCTTCCCTCGCTGGCAGGACATGACTGCTGCGTGCGCGAGGTAAGAGGAAGCCCGCACGCACGCGAGGCACAACCCCTGCCGTCACGCTCCCTCTTGGCCTCTCGCTTCCCTGCCTGCCTGATGACGCATGCATGCATGCATGCATGTTGTGCGACTGATCTCCGTCCACTGCTGCACGCTCTGCGCCGTGCACTGGTGAAAACGCAATGAAACATTCGTCTGCTGGGGCGGGGCTGCCGCAGATGTGTTCACCTGAATAGCTGAATAATAAAGCTGCTGTGGAGTACGTATGTAACCTTGCCCACGCATGTTTCCCGCTTGATCGTTTTTTCGTGTCTGCAGTGGGGCCGCAACGTCGGCCAGAATTGCAAGGTAACCGGTTCATGGAAGCCGCAGCAGATTGCCAGTTCGACCGCGTGAGTCAATAGTTAGTCGATCGGCCCAATGTAAAATAAGAGGATTGACGGTCTTGCTGATGGGATCATGGGCTAGCCTCAGAAATCCAAAGCCAAACCCCAAATTCGGCGGGCACTGATTAGACGTCATTTTGACAGCAACCTGCGAAGACCGTATCTCTCACACGATACGCATTCTCTACGCGGCGTGGTGACAGCGAGGCATACATCAGCAACCAGCTGCCGCTGCACGGCAGTACAATGTTCCCTATTGCGCGGTGCGGCAGTTGCGTGGATGGGCCCCTGTGAGGATGGCACGGATTTTAAGGTGCCGTATCGCGATCTGGTGCCCTCTACCCTGCAGCTCAACAGGCCAAAAGCAAGGCAAGCCTGATGGCGGCCTACAGAGTCCGTGGTCGCGTGGCGAAGCGAAAATTCAGGAGAAGGCGACCGCGTCATTGGAGTCTGCAGTCGAGTGATGTTGCGTGTCGATGCGTGCTTTGTGGGTCTCCTGGGGCAGTTCGGGCGGTCAACCAGCGGTCCATGAACGGTCGTTGGCAACGTCCGTAGGCCTGCCAAGGTTTCGCCGATTCGCTGTCGGACGGGCCGGATGCACAGATAACCCATGAGAAGGGGTGGAGGAGGAGGAGGAGGAGGAGGAGGAGGAGGAGGACGCAGCGCCCGCACGGCGAGTCTTGGTACCCGTAGTACGTAACAAAGTGCGCGATACGGGCCTAGGCCCGAGGAGTATCCTACAGCGTCCATCCCGTCGCTGCAAACACGGATAGATGTGACTGCCCAACAGGCAGGGGGCACCGCTCCTGAATGAATGAATGAATGAAATTATGAATGAACGTTACAGCGGACCCCAAAGGGATCGCTCATGTCGAAGCCACCGTCGAACCCACTGTCGAAGCCACCGGGTCCGGTGCGTCTTGCGTGTGTGCTTTCCGCATGCTCGTACCACGTCGTACAAGGTCGTACCTGGGACTGACCACCGAACCAGACACCCAACGGGTCAGGAGGGAAGCAACAGGGCCGCGATGACAGGCGCGCACGCACGCACCACGCAGGAGTGTACGATGACGCCTGTGCGTCATCTACGGCATGCAGAATCCGTGAGATTCTGATGCTGGGTGGCCGCAGCATTGACAACGCAGCAGATAATCGTTTTCATGAGAATTTGCCTTACCGCTTGTAGTAATAAGATGGAAGGTGTGCTTGCTTCCATGGGAGGAGGCGAGCCTAGTTACTGACTGGATTACCTGCCACGGGACAGTATGTATGGCAGATGTCGCAGTGGCAACCTGTCAGTACTCACGATATGAACTCGCGAAATTACTCTTTCAGTCGCGCTCTCCGTTCACTCGCAACCGTCGTACTCTCTGTCAGCCGAAGACGCTTTCGGCAAATATACAGAAAAACCTTGGGTTTCTTTCGTTTCACTCAGAAAACCTACAGCGGTTCGGTACATGGTACATGCCCCTGCAAGTCGGTCGCCTTCAAGTATGGATGGGCTTTCGGCCGCCCCAGCGGTCCAATGAGTCCGAACCTTGAAAATCACCACGAACCGTGTCCTGTCCGTCCCGCGCGCCGTACAACGGTAACCCTTAATACCATTACCTCTGACACGTAAGCGTTAGAAATCACAAAACTCATGTCTGTCAGTGTGTGCTGGTTTGTTCCTTTCCTGTCGGTCAGCCGCACTGGGGTCGGGGTCGGGGTCGCTCCTCCGACGGGCGCGTCGATAAGCCCTCGCAGCGACCGCCTCGGGGGGAGGGGGCCCGCCGCGGTGTCGCTTAGCTCGCAGCCCTGCGCGGCCCTGCGCCCCGACCCGGCCCCGCATGACCCGGCAACGCGGCCCCAGCGCAACCGCTCCTGAGCGACGTGCTGGTCCTCTGGGTCCCGGCGGGTACGCAGCCACATTCTTACGTTCGTTTTGTGGTTGTCAAAGTGATCCGAGATCGGCCGTTGCTGCGGAGCAAATCTTGTCGTTCAGGCTCTCTGCATTTCTTGCCAACCTGAAGATGTGGGAGCTCACGCAGGATACTCACTGACTCATGTCGCTTATGCCGGTCCTCGCCAGCTTGTTCGGACGCCACTTGCCTCACCTCCATCAAGGCCAGTCACTTCAGCCCGATTACCAGGACAACGCAGCTGAATGAACGACGCAGGAGCGCGAGAAACACCGTACCAGATCGCGGGGCCGCAAACACTGCCTGACCAAGGAATGCATACCGCGCCATACCGCATCTGACTTACTCGATCACAGTAAAAATATGTTGAAACAATACCGAAAGCACCCAAGCAGCAACGCGCCGCAAGCGTTATCCGGCGTTTTGTCGGCGGTATCGGCCAAGGAACTTATATACCTTTTAAAATCATATTGTAGATGGCATTCTTTGGTAAATATTTATCCTTGAGCAAAGAATTGGAATCGACATGAAACCAACTTCCAGAGTCGCGAACGGGAGGAAAGTCAGGATGCGGGCAAGCCACCAATGCTGTCACTAATAAAATGCTTACGATACATATATATATTTTAGCATGTACTTGTGGCATAACCTCGTCAGGTTTTCAGCATCAAGGATCACATCGGAACGGCAGCTTGAAGGGACCTGAAGGAGGCGGCGACGTTTTCATATTTATGTATGCAATGTTTCTAACTTGCAGAATTGTAGCTTAACCTCGCTGTAGGAGTCCTAACAGAAAGAACTGTACTTGCGATGGGAGGTTCCACCCTGTTTCACCGGTTGCTCGGCCCTGCTCGGCCGGCCGAGCGCGGCCGGGAGATCCCAGATCGGAGTTGGTGCATTCACATGCTACAGGGTCGGGCCCTGTCGTAAAACTATTGATATTTCGATATAAATTGTGGGAACGATACTTTCCGTCTGGGGGACTTCAGCCCACATTTACCCGTTCTGTATGTATTTGAGCACTACGTGCGGCTCTGTGCGTCTTGCAGATACGTCGATTGCCAAAGCGGGGTGATACCGCCCTCGAAGCCGTCGCCACAGTAAGACTACCTGGTAAGTGCTGTGCCCGTGGTGGCAAATTTATGCTTGGAGCACGATGGCCATCATGCAGAGGGGCCCCACGCTCGCTGTGATATGGTGATGACGTACGATATGATGGCCATCACAGTAAAACTCGTTTATTTATTTATGTATTTGTAATGAGCCAATAAGGGCGCCTTCCGCTGACTTATACGAAGACACGCAGATAGGGCTCTTTGATGCTTCACCTGATGAATTTATTGTTACCAATGTTTCCCTTAATGAGTGAGGTTGATTGTGCTACTGTGCGCCCGCGATGTCGTAAAGTCTGCGACGTTCTCCGACACCACCAACATGTATAGAGATTGTCACTGCCAGCAACACCGGCAACAATTTAAAATGAATATAATCTCCCACGCTTTCCCACCATTCTCAGTGGTATTGGGGGGACTAACCGAATCTCATATCCTCTCCGCTGCAACCCCTCCGGTGTTGCGGGCGTTCTTCATGTGCAGGAGCGCACACAAGACGACGCTGATTCCAGATAACGACGCGCGTCAAGATGCGGCTTTCGAGCGGGAGCACGCTGGTCCTGTGTTTCGCTGCCGTCATGGCACTACTGGTTCCCACAGCCTCGGCGTTGTGCAGGAAGCCTATGCGCGGGCGACTCTTGCCGAGCCCCCTGTCGTGGTCTGGGGCTCCGAAACCATGTGAGTCACTGGGCTATGCACATTGGTCGTCTGCCGTACATGACTGTGCAGAGATGCACTCGAGTGTGTTTTCGCTGGATGGCTAAAAGCTGATCCGTGGTGGGTCGCAGTCAACCCTTGATGAGTAATGTTCCGTACACCCACCCATACCTGCTTGCTGGCACATGCAGGATCGGGTTCGGCAGCGGTTTCCGTGAGAGCCAGGGTGCCAAGCCCGGAGTGGAGGGCCCGTGGCTGGGCCCCTTGGTAACGGCCCTGATGCTGACGCTGATTTCGCGCTGGATGTTTCTCCACCGTCCCGCCAAGCCGTCCACCCTCTACTGGCTGGTCACATTCTACCCTTTTGCCACCGCCATTGTGGAGCTCATCCGGGTCAATTTCGACTCATCCCGCTTCGGTTTTCTGACGGCCGCTTGGCACAACCTGCCCGAGTACGGCATGCTGTTGTACATGTTGCAGAGCAAAAAGAACGCCGACAAGGTTAGCAAGCCTGTCGCATCACAAAATTTCAGCTAGCCGTCATCCTTCTTGCACCCATGGCTGTTTGGTTGTCGTGCATTGCTTCGAAGAGTGGCATCCCTTGCGAAGCGCGACTGCCAGTCCTTGCTGTTCCCCGCCTCTTACCCCGACCCTGCTCGCAGTACTTTCCCCTGGTGCTGCTGTGGGAGTGGGTCCTGCACGTCTGGATCATGTTCGTGCCCTCCCTCAACGGCATCATGCGCGGCGTCTTCTTCGCGGGCTTCGCCGAGCAGCTCACGGGCATCTGCTGCGACTTCTTGCTCATGGTTGTATTCACGTACATGTATTTCAGCGCCAAGGTTAAAGGCACTTCGGAGGCTCAGGGCACGACCAACGTAGCAACCGAGGATCCCACCAAGTCCCTCAAGGTGCGGCGCTCCCCGTGGCTGCATACCGCTTGCGTTATCCTGGCGTGCTGGTGGGGACTAACCGCAGCGTGCGTCGCCCTTACATCCCCGCCTGGCCTGCCTGCCCCTGACGATCCCCCACCATATGGCCCCATATCCCCCATCCAGACGGCCTACCTGTACGCCATGTTGGGAGCCTACTGCCACATGCTGGAGATCGGGCCGCTGGGTGAGGACGCAGCAGAGGATGGAATTGGTTGGGACGGGATTAGGGCCCCAAAACCACTGGCAGGGATAATAGGTCAGGGCTGTGATGGGCGACGAGCTGTGTGGTCACCTCTACGACACCTTGGTTGGAGCAGGTACAAATGAGCAGTTACAAATAATTTCACATTATTTCCGGAGGCTGACGTCAACAACGCTTCCGTTCCGCTCTGCTTGTCCCTTTGCGCAGTGGTCATGCTGAGCGGCATCGCACCCCGTCCCTACCTGCCCGTCTGCATCATCGTGGCCTTCACGTCGCCCATCACCATGTACCTGTACGGCAAGTTCATCCAGGAGTACACGTCCGGCGCAGCTGCCTCCATCTCCGAGACCAAGGACGCCGTGAAGGGCAGTACGACACGGAAGCTTTTGGCGCTCGTATCGTGCTGGGCCTCTCGTTCATCCTCAGCCCTGCACTCGTGCCGTACTGCCGGGGACCGCCCCCGTGAAGCCCGGGCATTGAACGCCACTGATGCCACCTGCACCTCCCTGCTTCCGACGCCCGCCGCGGCCCCTGCCATGTGCCTGTCCAAATCCAAGCTGACCGGTACGACAACCGTGTGGCCCAAGCCCGGCAAGGAGCAGGCCGTGATGGACATGGTGGCCACCATGCCCGGACCGATTCGCTTGGAGGACGGGTCGCTCGGGTACGACATTGCATACGGCCGTGACCACGAGGGCCGCTTTGTGGTCAAGTTCTTCGAGTCCTGGAGCTCCATCACCTCCCTCTACCGCCACATCTACACGAGCCCCACGGTCAACCGAGTGTTCCGCAGTCCCGAGTTCGCTGCGCTGGTGGAGAAGCAGCTGCTCGAGGGCCCCTTCGAGGTGAGCGGCTGTGGGCGCTAAGACGCGCTCTGCGTTCTTTTACCAGAGTCCGGCTGTCCGGGTCTCCGGGATACAGCACCTGTACGTCCGACTTTCTGTAATGACAATTGCCTTTAAGGATAAAGCCTTTAAGGATGAAAGATGTTATAGCGGACCCCGCGGGTCATCGGTGACAACGGCGACAGCCGAGGCTTTCTCATCATACACTGCACCGAACTTGCGCCACAATGGCGCACCGGACAGGCTCCACAAATGCACCGAAACACTCCCCGGCCCACACTACCAGGAAACCACCCCGTTCCTGAGATCCAACCCCGGCTAGGGATGAAGCCCGCTCAGGGGATTAAGCCACCAGGGCGCCCTTAATATACTGCCTTATTATATGTATGAGCAATAAGTTATGGACATGGGGACGTGTACGGATGTGTGTCCTTCATTTTTCCCGCTGACCCTCATCGTACCGCGCAGGCCGCCGTCCCCTGCACCGAGGCCCAGTCTGAGGCGGTGCCCGTCACCCTGCCTTCTCCACCATCGTTGATGCCCCGGTGGACTGCCTGTGGCCAAGTTCGACAACTGGTGCGGAGACAGCAGCTGGGTGTCCCGTCCAAGGTGGGTGCGCGGCAGCTCTCCAGGGTAACGGTTGGTACAGGTAAATAAAGTGAGAAGGGAGAGGTGGTACGGCGCCAACCGTAAATCAGCTCAACCACACCTGTACACGCACCCTTGTTCCTCGCACCGCCATATGTATGCCCGTTTCCTTCATGCAAATAAGAGCCCTCATGCCCGCTTACTTCCCTTTCCCGTCCTCCCGCTGCATGCAGGGAGTGGAGTGCTCGCGGCCCACCTCGCCGCTCCGCATCCTGCACTTCAGCTCGCTCGACATGCCCGTCCTGCGCCAGGCCGCCCCGCTGCCGCCTCCGGAGCAGCCCGAGGGAGGCCACCGCCTCATCTACTACCGCTGGAAGGTGAGAGGACTCCGCTTGAGGGCTTGTAATCGATGAACAAGGGAAGCTCGATCCTTGGTTGGAACAGTCATTACACTGCGGCATGTAAGGCGTCCTCTGGGCTATCATAGTTGAGTTTGTCGGGCGTCGTTTGTTTGAGCTCATTTTGCAGCTTGTCGTCAGAGGTAGTTGTGAGGCATGACTCCAAAAGACATGCCTGACGTTTTGTTTGCTGTGGTGTGGGGTCTGTATGTAAGATCGTGTGCACGCTCATCCGCTGCTGTCGCCGTATACTAGGGTCTCCTGTACGACTCTGCCGTATCAGCTTACACATTGAACGTGTGCTCTGCTGCTGCGTGCCTGTTCTCCCTCCATCACTCTTTCAGGTGGATTCATCGGTTCGCTGGGTGAGAGCTACCGGGGTGACCTTACCATCGTACCGGCTCCGAGGACCCCACCAAGACACTGCTGACGTACAAGGCCACAATCATCGCCAAGGACGCCTCGAAGACGCAGGAGATTACGACCAGATCTTCAACGACTTCAACAACCACCGATTCCATTCCTGCGTGAGGTGAGCAGCAGCAGCAGGGCAGGGTGGTGCAGGCAGGGCAGGGTGATGCAGCAGAGCAGGGGTGGTGCAGCTTCCCTCGCTGGCAGACATGACTGCTGCGTGCGCGAGGTAAGAGGAAGCCGCACGCACGCGAGGCACAACCCCTGCCGTCACGCTCCCTCTTGGCCTCTCGCTTCCCTGCCTGCCTGATGACGCATGCATGCATGCATGCATGTTGTGCGACTGATCTCCGTCCACTGCTGCACGCTCTGCGCCGTGCACTGGTGAAAACGCAATGAAACATTCGTCTGCTGGGGCGGGCTGCCGCAGATGTGTTCACCTGAATAGCTGAATAATAAAGCTGCTGTGGAGTACGTATGTAACCTTGCCCACGCATGTTTCCCGCTTGATCGTTTTTTCGTGTCTGCAGTGGGGCCGCAACGTCGGCAGAATTGCAAGGTAACCGGTTCATGGAAGCCGCAGCAGATTGCCAGTTCGACCGCGTGAGTCAATAGTTAGTCGATCGGCCCAATGTAAAATAAGAGGATTGACGGTCTTGCTGATGGGATCATGGGCTAGCCTCAGAAATCCAAAGCCAAACCCCAAATTCGGCGGCACTGATTAGACGTCATTTTGACAGCAACCTGCGAAGACCGTATCTCTCACACGATACGCATTTCTACGCGGCGTGGTGACAGCGAGGCATACATCAGCAACCAGCTGCCGCTGCACGGCAGTACAATGTTCCCTATTGCGCGGTGCGGCAGTTGCGTGGATGGGCCCCTGTGAGGATGGCACGGATTTTAAAGGTGCGTATCGCGATCTGGTGCCTCTACCCTGCAGCTCAACAGGCAAAAGCAAGGCAAGCCTGATGGCGGCCTACAGAGTCCGTGGTCGCGTGGCGAAGCGAAAATTCAGGAGAAGGCGACCGCGTCATTGGAGTCTGCAGTCGAGTGATGTTGCGTGTCGATGCGTGCTTTGTGGGTCTCCTGGGGCAGTTCGGGCGGTCAACCAGCGGTCCATGAACGGTCGTTGGCAACGTCCGTAGGCCTGCCAAGGTTTCGCGATTCGCTGTCGGACGGGCCGGATGCACAGATAACCCATGAGAAGGGGTGGAGGAGGAGGAGGAGGAGGAGGAGGAGGAGGAGGACGCAGCGCCGCACGGCGAGTCTTGTACCCGTAGTACGTAACAAAGTGCGCGATACGGGCTAGGCCCGAGGAGTATCCTACAGCGTCATCCCGTCGCTGCAAACACGGATAGATGTGACTGCCCAACAGGCAGGGGCACCGCTCCTGAATGAATGAATGAATGAAATTATGAATGAACGTTACAGCGGACCCCAAAGGGATCGCTCATGTCGAAGCCACCGTCGAACCCACTGTCGAAGCCACCGGGTCCGGTGCGTCTTGCGTGTGTGCTTTCCGCATGCTCGTACCACGTCGTACAAGGTCGTACCTGGGACTGACCACCGAACCAGACACCCAACGGGTCAGGAGGGAAGCAACAGGGCCGCGATGACAGGCGCGCACGCACGCCACGCAGGAGTGTACGATGACGCTGTGCGTCATCTACGGCATGCAGAATCCGTGAGATTCTGATGCTGGGTGGCCGCAGCATTGACAACGCAGCAGATAATCGTTTTCATGAGAATTTGCCTTACCGCTTGTAGTAATAAGATGGAAGGTGTGCTTGCTTCCATGGGAGGAGGCGAGCTAGTTACTGACTGGATTACCTGCCACGGGACAGTATGTATGGCAGATGTCGCAGTGGCAACCTGTCAGTACTCACGATATGAACTCGCGAAATTACTCTTTCAGTCGCGCTCTCCGTTCACTCGCAACCGTCGTACTCTCTGTCAGCCGAAGACGCTTTCGGCAAATATACAGAAAAACCTTGGTTTCTTTCGTTTCACTCAGAAAACCTACAGCGTTCGGTACATGGTACATGCCCCTGCAAGTCGGTCGCCTTCAAGTATGGATGGCTTTCGGCCGCCCCAGCGTCCAATGAGTCCGAACCTTGAAAATCACCACGAACCGTGTCCTGTCCGTCCCGCGCGCCGTACAACGGTAACCCTTAATACATTACCTCTGACACGTAAGCGTTAGAAATCACAAAACTCATGTCTGTCAGTGTGTGCTGGTTTGTTCCTTTCCTGTCGGTCAGCCGCACTGGGGTCGGGTCGGGGTCGCTCCTCCGACGGGCGCGTCGATAAGCCCTCGCAGCGACCGCCTCGGGGGGGAGGGGGGCCCGCCGCGGTGTCGCTTAGCTCGCAGCCCTGCGCGGCCCTGCGCCCCGACCCGGCCCCGCATGACCCGGCAACGCGGCCCCAGCGCAACCGCTCCTGAGCGACGTGCTGGTCCTCTGGGTCCCGGCGGGTACGCAGCCACATTCTTACGTTCGTTTTGTGGTTGTCAAAGTGATCCGAGATCGGCCGTTGCTGCGGAGCAAATCTTGTCGTTCAGGCTCTCTGCATTTCTTGCCAACCTGAAGATGTGGGAGCTCACGCAGGATACTCACTGACTCATGTCGCTTATGCGGTCCTCGCCAGCTTGTTCGGACGCCACTTGCCTCACCTCCATCAAGGCCAGTCACTTCAGCCCGATTACCAGGACAACGCAGCTGAATGAACGACGCAGGAGCGCGAGAAACACCGTACCAGATCGCGGGCCGCAAACACTGCCTGACCAAGGAATGCATACCGCGCCATACCGCATCTGACTTACTCGATCACAGTAAAAATATGTTGAAACAATACCGAAAGCACCCAAGCAGCAACGCGCCGCAAGCGTTATCCGGCGTTTTGTCGGCGGTATCGGCCAAGGAACTTATATACCTTTTAAAATCATATTGTAGATGGCATTCTTTGGTAAATATTTATCCTTGAGCAAAGAATTGGAATCGACATGAAACCAACTTCCAGAGTCGCGAACGGGAGGAAAGTCAGGATGCGGGCAAGCCACCAATGCTGTCACTAATAAAATGCTTACGATACATATATATATTTTAGCATGTACTTGTGGCATAACCTCGTCAGGTTTTCAGCATCAAGGATCACATCGGAACGGCAGCTTGAAGGGACCTGAAGGAGGCGGCGACGTTTTCATATTTATGTATGCAATGTTTCTAACTTGCAGAATTGTAGCTTAACCTCGCTGTAGGAGTCCTAACAGAAAGAACTGTACTTGCGATGGGAGGTTCCACCCTGTTTCACCGGTTGCTCGGCCCTGCTCGGCCGGCGAGCGCGGCCGGGAGATCCCAGATCGGAGTTGGTGCATTCACATGCTACAGGGTCGGGCCCTGTCGTAAAACTATTGATATTTCGATATAAATTGTGGGAACGATACTTTCCGTCTGGGGGACTTCAGCCCACATTTACCCGTTCTGTATGTATTTGAGCACTACGTGCGGCTCTGTGCGTCTTGCAGATACGTCGATTGCCAAAGCGGGGTGATACCGCCCTCGAAGCCGTCGCCACAGTAAGACTACCTGGTAAGTGCTGTGCCCGTGGTGGCAAATTTATGCTTGGAGCACGATGGCCATCATGCAGAGGGGCCCACGCTCGCTGTGATATGGTGATGACGTACGATATGATGGCCATCACAGTAAAACTCGTTTATTTATTTATGTATTTGTAATGAGCCAATAAGGGCGCCTTCCGCTGACTTATACGAAGACACGCAGATAGGGCTCTTTGATGCTTCACCTGATGAATTTATTGTTACCAATGTTTCCCTTAATGAGTGAGGTTGATTGTGCTACTGTGCGCCCGCGATGTCGTAAAGTCTGCGACGTTCTCCGACACCACCAACATGTATAGAGATTGTCACTGCCAGCAACACCGGCAACAATTTAAAATGAATATAATCTCCCACGCTTTCCCACCATTCTCAGTGGTATTGGGGGGACTAACCGAATCTCATATCCTCTCCGCTGCAACCCCTCCGGTGTTGCGGGCGTTCTTCATGTGCAGGAGCGCACACAAGACGACGCTGATTCCAGATAACGACGCGCGTCAAGATGCGGCTTTCGAGCGGGAGCACGCTGGTCCTGTGTTTCGCTGCCGTCATGGCACTACTGGTTCCCACAGCCTCGGCGTTGTGCAGGAAGCCTATGCGCGGGGCGACTCTTGCCGAGCCCCCTGTCGTGGTCTGGGGCTCCGAAACCATGTGAGTCACTGGGCTATGCACATTGGTCGTCTGCCGTACATGACTGTGCAGAGATGCACTCGAGTGTGTTTTCGCTGGATGGCTAAAAGCTGATCCGTGGTGGGTCGCAGTCAACCCTTGATGAGTAATGTTCCGTACACCCACCCATACCTGCTTGCTGGCACATGCAGGATCGGGTTCGGCAGCGGTTTCCGTGAGAGCCAGGGTGCCAAGCCCGGAGTGGAGGGCCCGTGGCTGGGCCCCTTGGTAACGGCCCTGATGCTGACGCTGATTTCGCGCTGGATGTTTCTCCACCGTCCCGCCAAGCCGTCCACCCTCTACTGGCTGGTCACATTCTACCCTTTTGCCACCGCCATTGTGGAGCTCATCCGGGTCAATTTCGACTCATCCCGCTTCGGTTTTCTGACGGCCGCTTGGCACAACCTGCCCGAGTACGGCATGCTGTTGTACATGTTGCAGAGCAAAAAGAACGCCGACAAGGTTAGCAAGCCTGTCGCATCACAAAATTTCAGCTAGCCGTCATCCTTCTTGCACCCATGGCTGTTTGGTTGTCGTGCATTGCTTCGAAGAGTGGCATCCCTTGCGAAGCGCGACTGCCAGTCCTTGCTGTTCCCCGCCTCTTACCCCGACCCTGCTCGCAGTACTTTCCCCTGGTGCTGCTGTGGGAGTGGGTCCTGCACGTCTGGATCATGTTCGTGCCCTCCCTCAACGGCATCATGCGCGGCGTCTTCTTCGCGGGCTTCGCCGAGCAGCTCACGGGCATCTGCTGCGACTTCTTGCTCATGGTTGTATTCACGTACATGTATTTCAGCGCCAAGGTTAAAGGCACTTCGGAGGCTCAGGGCACGACCAACGTAGCAACCGAGGATCCCACCAAGTCCCTCAAGGTGCGGCGCTCCCCGTGGCTGCATACCGCTTGCGGTTATCCTGGCGTGCTGGTGGGGACTAACCGCAGCGTGCGTCGCCCTTACATCCCCGCCTGGCCTGCCTGCCCCTGACGATCCCCCACCATATGGCCCCATATCCCCCATCCAGACGGCCTACCTGTACGCCATGTTGGGAGCCTACTGCCACATGCTGGAGATCGGGCCGCTGGGTGAGGACGCAGCAGAGGATGGAATTGGTTGGGACGGGATTAGGGCCCCAAAACCACTGGGCAGGGATAATAGGTCAGGGCTGTGATGGGCGACGAGCTGTGTGGTCACCTCTACGACACCTTGGTTGGAGCAGGTACAAATGAGCAGTTACAAATAATTTCACATTATTTCCGGAGGCTGACGTCAACAACGCTTCCGTTCCGCTCTGCTTGTCCCTTTGCGCAGTGGTCATGCTGAGCGGCATCGCACCCCGTCCCTACCTGCCCGTCTGCATCATCGTGGCCTTCACGTCGCCCATCACCATGTACCTGTACGGCAAGTTCATCCAGGAGTACACGTCCGGCGCAGCTGCCTCCATCTCCGAGACCAAGGACGCCGTGAAGGGCAGTACGACACGGAAGCTTTTGGCGCTCGGTATCGTGCTGGGCCTCTCGTTCATCCTCAGCCCTGCACTCGTGCCGTACTGCCCGGGGACCGCCCCCGTGAAGCCCGGGGCATTGAACGCCACTGATGCCACCTGCACCTCCCTGCTTCCGACGCCCGCCGCGGCCCCTGCCATGTGCCTGTCCAAATCCAAGCTGACCGGTACGACAACCGTGTGGCCCAAGCCCGGCAAGGAGCAGGCCGTGATGGACATGGTGGCCACCATGCCCGGACCGATTCGCTTGGAGGACGGGTCGCTCGGGTACGACATTGCATACGGCCGTGACCACGAGGGCCGCTTTGTGGTCAAGTTCTTCGAGTCCTGGAGCTCCATCACCTCCCTCTACCGCCACATCTACACGAGCCCCACGGTCAACCGAGTGTTCCGCAGTCCCGAGTTCGCTGCGCTGGTGGAGAAGCAGCTGCTCGAGGGCCCCTTCGAGGTGAGCGGCTGTGGGCGCTAAGACGCGCTCTGCGTTCTTTTACCAGAGTCCGGCTGTCCGGGTCTCCGGGATACAGCACCTGTACGTCCGACTTTCTGTAATGACAATTGCCTTTAAGGATAAAGCCTTTAAGGATGAAAGATGTTATAGCGGACCCCGCGGGTCATCGGTGACAACGGCGACAGCCGAGGCTTTCTCATCATACACTGCACCGAACTTGCGCCACAATGGCGCACCGGACAGGCTCCACAAATGCACCGAAACACTCCCGGGCCCACACTACCAGGAAACCACCCCGTTCCTGAGATCCAACCCCGGCTAGGGATGAAGCCCGCTCAGGGGGATTAAGCCACCAGGGCGCCCTTAATATACTGCCTTATTATATGTATGAGCAATAAGTTATGGACATGGGGACGTGTACGGATGTGTGTCCTTCATTTTTTCCCGCTGACCCTCATCGTACCGCGCAGGCCGCCGTCCCCTGCACCGAGGCCCAGTCTGAGGCGGTGCCCGTCACCCTGCCCTTCTCCACCATCGTTGATGCCCCGGTGGACTGCCTGTGGGCCAAGTTCGACAACTGGTGCGGAGACAGCAGCTGGGTGTCCCGGTCCAAGGTGGGTGCGCGGCAGCTCTCCAGGGGTAACGGTTGGTACAGGTAAATAAAGTGAGAAGGGAGAGGTGGTACGGCGCCAACCGTAAATCAGCTCAACCACACCTGTACACGCACCCTTGGTTCCTCGGCACCGCCATATGTATGCCCGTTTCCTTCATGCAAATAAGAGCCCTCATGCCCGCTTACTTCCCTTTCCCGTCCCTCCCGCTGCATGCAGGGAGTGGAGTGCTCGCGGCCCACCTCGCCGCTCCGCATCCTGCACTTCAGCTCGCTCGACATGCCCGTCCTGCGCCAGGCCGCCCCGCTGCCGCCTCCGGAGCAGCCCGAGGGAGGCCACCGCCTCATCTACTACCCGCTGGAAGGTGAGAGGACTCCGCTTGAGGGCTTGTAATCGATGAACAAGGGGAAGCTCGATCCTTGGTTGGAACAGTCATTACACTGCGGCATGTAAGGCGTCCTCTGGGCTATCATAGTTTGAGTTTGTCGGGCGTCGTTTGTTTGAGCTCATTTTGCAGCTTGTCGTCAGAGGTAGTTGTGAGGCATGACTCCAAAAGACATGCCTGACGTTTTGTTTGCTGTGGTGTGGGGTCTGTATGTAAGATCGGTGTGCACGCTCATCCGCTGCTGTCGCCGTATACTAGGGTCTCCTGTACGACTCTGCCGTATCAGCTTACACATTGAACGTGTGCCTCTGCTGCTGCGTGCCTCGTTCTCCCCTCCATCACCTCTTTTCAGGTGGATTCATCGGTTCGCTGGGTGAGAGCTACCGGGGTGACCTTACCATCGTACCGGCTCCCGAGGACCCCACCAAGACACTGCTGACGTACAAGGCCACAATCATCGCCAAGGACGCCTCGAAGACGCAGGAGATGTACGACCAGATCTTCAACGACTTCAACAACCACCGGATTCCATTCCTGCGTGAGGTGAGCAGCAGGCAGCAGGGCAGGGGTGGTGCAGGCAGGGCAGGGGTGATGCAGCAGAGCAGGGGTGGTGCAGCTTCCCTCGCTGGCAGGACATGACTGCTGCGTGCGCGAGGTAAGAGGAAGCCCGCACGCACGCGAGGCACAACCCCTGCCGTCACGCTCCCTCTTGGCCTCTCGCTTCCCTGCCTGCCTGATGACGCATGCATGCATGCATGCATGTTGTGCGACTGATCTCCGTCCACTGCTGCACGCTCTGCGCCGTGCACTGGTGAAAACGCAATGAAACATTCGTCTGCTGGGGCGGGGCTGCCGCAGATGTGTTCACCTGAATAGCTGAATAATAAAGCTGCTGTGGAGTACGTATGTAACCTTGCCCACGCATGTTTCCCGCTTGATCGTTTTTTCGTGTCTGCAGTGGGGCCGCAACGTCGGCCAGAATTGCAAGGTAACCGGTTCATGGAAGCCGCAGCAGATTGCCAGTTCGACCGCGTGAGTCAATAGTTAGTCGATCGGCCCAATGTAAAATAAGAGGATTGACGGTCTTGCTGATGGGATCATGGGCGCGCGTCTCGATCGTGAGGGTACCTGATTGGCTGGCCCAGCCAAGGCGGACACACAGATTGCCCAAGCAAGTTGCTTGCTAGCTTGTGGAGCCCTGTGCGTCATACATCTTCACATGCATTTCCTCACGCGCACCACGCAGCACGATCGAGTGGTCCCCTCGCAGTCCCCTCGTAGTCCCCTCGTACGAGAAGTGCGAGAGGTCATGTGGCATTATCTTGATTATTCTTTGTTTAGGTACTCATATCGATTGCTTGTTGGGATGCAACAGTTTAGTACTGAGGTTAACTGATGAGTCCGTGCGTGTGTTCAGCGGTGAAGTCCATGTGTGTGTGTGCATGGGGATATATATGTATATGTATGTGTACATAGCCGCGCCATACAACGGCTATGGCTTACGCTGTAGGCGCGCAGTGGTCGTCATGGTCCTACGGCACCGGCTTCGTTACCCTGCTGCTGAATAATACAGCAATGTGCTCATCTCGCTCGTTCTTCGATGCATTTGCATCGCACCGTATTGAGTCTCGAAGGCGTCGTGATACTTCGTAATATTATCTAGCCAGCGTACTGCATCTGGTTGTCACTGAAAGGCATAGGCAGGCTTGGCACCTGGGCAGGTGGACGAAATGCAGGTCGTACGGATGGAAGCCCGTTGTCGTATCGTTGCAGGCAGCAGATGCCGCCCGAGGAGAATGTGGGAGGATAGATGTGGCGTGGAATGGTCTCAGCAGGTACCAACTTTGCAGTGGTCGGGGCAACAGAGACGGCGTACGTGCTTGCCTCGATGGTCTCTAGAGTTCTATCTGTTTATATCGTTGATCCGTTTATTTTCGGGTCCGCTGTAACGTTCATTCATTCGTATATGCTACACAAACGAAACCGCACCACCGTGGCGCACCGGAGCGACTCCATCAGCGCACCGAAAAACCCACCCCGCACCCACTCTACCAGGGAACTGCACCGAAGCCCCGGTGAACGGCGGTCGTAACTATAACGATCCTAAAGGAAGGGGAACCGTATGTCGTCTCCCTTCCCCTGTAGCGTTTGGTGACAAAGTAAGGCTACTCGAGATGTTGTGCGGGCTCTTTGATACTTATACTGTGTGCTATGCCGTACGGTTGTTACATCCCCTACGGGCACAAGGGAGAAACAGAGGGGACTGCTTCCCCTTCCCCTCCGAGGACAGGGGGACCGCATTGGTCCCTGTAAGGGTTTTTCGGTGCACTGATGGATCAATCCATGATAATCAAGCCTGCTCAGGGTGATTTAGCCACCGGGGCGCCCTTTTGGCCAACCACCATCACAGCCCAAGACCGGCACTACTCGTCTCCGGCGGCAGCCCCTACCAGCGTCAGCATGACGCCGTTCGTGCGGGTTCACCAGGTGGCAGCAGGTGACAACAGCAGGTGACAACAGAGTAGCGCCTCCGTCATGAATTCCGCCTGCAACAACGAATCTGGCCCCTTCCCGGCCACGGGATTCGGCGGCAGGTCCGATGCGGTTCTCAAGAGAGGCCATCCTGAGTCATGCAGGTATACCAGGTTACTAGTGCGCCACCCAAGATGGTGATCTGTCTGCATGACTCTCCCGCGCCCCATGGTGTGTTGGCCGGTATGTCTGCATGCTCCGTCCCCCCCGGGCCCGCGGGTGTTGGAGGGTGGTGGCTGGGTGCGCAGTCCTGTGTGTTGATGAGATGAGGTGCCACCAAGCTGTCTGGGCTCGTTGGACGCCCGGTTTACAAAGGTTCCGCCTTGTAACGGTAACAAAACAAATATGCATGCCCTTCATTTTTAGAGCGGTGTGCTTACAAAGATGTTCGGACGTCTGATGCAGCCATCGCACTGATTACGCAACGCGCAACTCAAATCACAGGTATAATGTTTTCTTATGCGAATGTATGTTAAACCCACTCGCTGCTGAAGGAGGGTGTCTCCGCGTCTATCTTCAGCATGCAGCGGCCAAGAATTCTTTATTTCAGCAGTGTGTGTCGGAGATCATGCTAAATTAACTTTTTCAAAAATATTATGATATTAAAACTGATGTTGCATACCGTGTAGGAGATAGGGTAGGAGATTTTGTCAGCTGCGTGACGCAAGGCGGTCATTGCCAGCTAGCAGAGCTACGCCCTCGCAACGGGCAAATGCAGGCAATTCCGTGCGAGCCTGTTGAACCGCAACCGTCGTTCTGACCTGCTATGTGCTACTTCTCAATGCCATGAAATCTTGTTGTTCGCGCCGTCTCCCTTTCGTAAAGCTCTGTTGCGGTACCTAGCGTTTTGCGTCTAACGACGCGTCGCGGCGTGAAGACCCTTTGGAGCTGCAAATTCACAAACATTTTATTTTATGAAGTAAACAACACAATGCAAATAACAGATTGGGCCGGCGGCGGATGGCGGTGTGCAAGAGCTTCCGCCAGATGCATGTTCGGACATTGTGTAACGGTCACGGAGCGGCTGGAAATGATGGGCAAAGGTCCAGCAGTTGGACATTGTACTGCGGTTTTATCGTCAGCTGCAGGCTATATAATGACCCCAGCTGCACATGACGATTAGAATCAAGTTGCTTGTTTGACCTGCGGAGATCGCAGACTTATTTGGCGAGCGATCAACTTGCTTGTGCACATCCGGTGGAGTCGACTGCGTATCAACTGCCCCTTCCAAAGAACGGTGAGAACTAAACCTGTTTGCCGCCAACAATCGACCCAAATGCCGTCACTTTGTTCAACATCACAGAACAGTGGTGGCCGAGCGACCGTCCGTTGAGCGGCGCGCAAGGAACGCCTCGGTGTTGCCGCGTCACCGCAGGACATGCACCCACTCGCCAACGAAACACATAGTTGTGCAATAATGTAGATTTGTTTCTTATATTGTGATTATTCAAATGCCAACCATTGGCGCTTTCATGGCTCCATCGCAGGCGGTTAGTTGGCGGCACATTCGTATCGTCCCAAGTGTATTTAGGTGCGCAAAAAAATTACTATGGTAATAATTTTTAGATTCCTATGCAGAGAAATTCTTCTGCCACGTTAATGTCGACGACCTTAAACCTCGAGCATACTTCGCAAAGTTAAATTTTCTCAATTCCCATTGTTCCCCGGAAGCCCGATTCACCTTCTTGACATATAGGATTTCCTTACCGGTCGACATAGTGCTCATCTTCCCATCCGCCGGAGCTGACGGTGGTCGTCGAGTGGTCGGTCAGAACTGCCCAATGCTGGTTCGTTCCGGATGCATGCCATGAGGAATACAGTTCCGCTAACTAATTGTATTCCGCCGCTGCTGCTGCACATGTATCGACGCCCTATCGACGCCCGTCACCAGGTGCTTCTGCTACGCCGCATTGCGCAGGCTCACGATGACCATAAGGCCGCGCATAGGCATGCGGGCCGCCGTCGGCGTAGTGCCGTCGCTGCTCTGCTGGTGTGCAGCCTTGGCGGCACTGCTGATGACTTCAGGCGCGTCGGCGCTCTGCAGGAAGCCCATGATCGGATCCACGCTGGCTGAGCCGCCCATCACTATTTGGGGTTCCGAAACCATGTAGGTTGCTTGCCAGGGTCCCCTTAACAGACTTTGTTCCGTCCACCATACATGTGGGCTGGGTGATGGGGTGCCTGTGTGGGCGACCTCCCCTGTGCTTGGCTTTATCCACTTCTGGGGCGGGATTCTGCCCTCTGCTGTGCCTATCCCTTTGGTAGTGTTGCCCCGCTGCGCGCCTCTGCTTGCTTCGGTGTCTGGCTGGGTGGGGTCATGGCCCGGTGTGTTTTTGGGTGCGGCGTTGAGGTGTGGAGGTGTCCTGCCGCCTTGGCGGTGGGGCCTGCTGGGGCTTGCCCTGGTATACACCGGTGATCCCTTTGGGGTCCGCTGTAACGTTCATTCAGATACATGTGCCGGCGTCGCAACGGGACAATCACCACGCCGAGCGAGCAATGTAATCCAATTATCAGGCCGAAGCTAGCTGCCGACCTTGCCATTATTGAACAGCAAGTTGACTAGCCCGTCGTCGCATGTTTCGGAACGGGCAGACTGAGGGCATTGTTTGAACAAATCGTGCTCATTCCAGACGCGGCAGCCACTAGCTAAGCCGTGATGGGGTTTGGTCTTCGTTACTGACCTTGTGGCATGTATCCATTGCGTTTCTGCTGTCCGTGCAGGATCGGGTTCGGCAGCGGATTCCGTGAGAGCCAGGGTGCCAAGCCCGGAGTCGAGGGCCCGTGGCTGGCTCCCCTGGTCACGGCCCTGATGCTGACTCTGATTTCGGGATGGATCTTCCTCAACCGTCCCGCCAAGCCGTCCATCCTCTACTGGCTGATTACCTTCTATCCTGCCTCCACCGCAATTGTTGAGGTCATTCGTGTCGTACACGATGCCTCGCGCTTCGGTTTCCTGACGGCGGCTTGGCACAACCTGCCCGAGTACGGCATGCTGTTGTACATGTTCCAGAGCAGGAAGAATGCCGACAAGGTTAGCAAGCCTGTCGCATCGCAATTTTACAGATCGCCTTCAGCTTGCGGGACTATCAGTCGGGCTATTTGGATGTTTCGCACACACCGAGCGTCGTGGAGTGGCGTTCTTTTCGAAACACAGCTCACAACAAATGTTGTCCGCCGTCCCTTACCCCAACCTGCCCGCAGTACTTTCCCCTGCTGCTGCTGTGGGAGTGGGTCCTGCACGTCTGGATCATGTTCGTGCCCTCCCTCAACGGCATCATGCGCGGTGTCTTCTTCGCGGGCTTCGCCGAGCAGCTCACCGGCATTTGCTGCGACTTCTTGCTCATGGTCGTATTCACGTACATGTACTTCAGCGTCAAGGTCGGAGGCACCAAGGACGCCCAGGGCAATCCGCTTGCCACCGCAAATGGTGCCACCAACGTAGCCCCCAGTCCCTATTCTGAGGAGGCGAAGAAGTCCCTCAAGGTGCGCCCGCCATGAATCAGGTTGTTAGCCATGCAGTGTTATTACGTATAGAATCGGTTGGCATCGACCGCTAGCAAGGGTCTAGAATAATTCCTCAAATATTTCTGTCTGGCCCCTAACGATCCCCCACCATCCAGACGGCCTACCTGTACGCCATGTTGGGAGCCTACTGCCACATGCTGGAGATCGGGCCGCTGGGTGAGGACGCAGCAGAGGGCAGGAGTGACAGATGGAGTTGTAACGAGCCCAGCGAGCATGGGAACTACGGAACAGCCCGGAAGGGGGTTTTGGTCCGGCCTAGAATCAGCAAGTCGGTTCTGTAATGCCGCACCTTTCAAACAGGGTGCCGTACCTGCTGCAAGCAGAAGTCCGCTGGGTAGCATATCGTTGCACGCGAGGCTATTGCATTCAATTATGGGCATACGAATTTGATTGAAAATCACCCTATTGCGTCCAAAGGCGCCGAAAATCATCCCCCGGTTGGAATCTGACTCGCCTCATTCATTCTCGCCCTCACTCATTCCCCAGTGGTCATGCTGAGTGGCATCAAGGCGCGGCCGTACATGCCGGTCTGCATCGTCGTGGCCTTCACGTCTCCCATCACCATGTACCTGTACGGCAATTTCATCCGGGAGTACACATCCGGCGCAGCTGCCTCCATCTCCGAGACCAAGGACGCCCTGAAGGGCAGTACGACACGGAAGCTTCTGGCGCTGGGTATCGTGCTGGGCCTCTCGTTCATTCTCAGCCCTGCTCTCGTGCCGTACTGCCACGGAACAGAACCGGTCAAACCCGGCGCCAGCGTCACCGACCCGATCTCGTTGCTGCCGAAGCCAGTCGAGTCCCCCGTCATGTGCCTGTCCAAATCCAAGCTGACCGGTACGACAACCGTGTGGCCCAAGCCCGGCCAGGAGGAGGTCGTGATGGACCTGGCCGCCACCATGCCAGGTACGCGTCGGCGATTGGAATCCGGTGCACGGAGTGCGTTTTGCCCCGCGAGGTTTGCCATGCAGTCCAAAATCACGCACCATCCTTGATAACAATAGCTAGTAAGTACTGTGTGATGGGATGCACGGGTACATGATACGGCCTTGCAGTTGATTCGCTATGTCTCAATCCGCCCTGCTGATGAGGCTACAGATGTGCCCTTTAAAGGGAGGCATTGAAATATACCTTGGTAGTTTCATGGACGCGACACCACCTGAATCCGTGTGATTGAGGCTGGCCATGTATGAACACAGGTGCCATTCGGCAACAGGAGGGTTCTCTATGGTACGACATCGCGTACGGCCGTGACCACGAGGGTCGCTTTGTTGTCAAGTTCTTCGAGTCTTGGAGCTCGGTCACGTCACTCTTTCGGAACATCTACATGAGCCCAACGGTCAACCGAGTGTTCCGGCTTCCGGGGCGCTGAATTCGCGGTGGCAGTCGAGAAGCAGCTCCTCGACGGGCCCTATGAGGCAAGTACAAGGATGAACGCACCTGGAATCTAATCGTGAGTGCGCTAGCTAGAATTCGCCTCTGCCAGCGGCTGTACACGTGGCAGAAGTAACACTCGCTCGTATAGGACGGATAGGACGGATGGACGGCTTGGGAACCAGTGACATATGGCTATTCGTTCGGATTCATTATATGTATGTGTACTGCAGCCATTCATGCCCTTGTCCACGCCCTCACCTGTGGCCGTTCGGTCACGTGTGCCATCATCGTCGCTGCGGCTGCTGGCTCCGTGTGCCTCCGCACGCAGGCCGCCATCCCCTGCACCGAGGCCCAGTCGGAGGCGGTGCCCGTCACCCTGCCCTTCTCCACCATCGTTGATGCCCCGGTTGACTGCCTGTGGGCCAAGTTCGACAACTGGTGCGGAGACAACAGCTGGGTCCCGGGGTCCAAGGTATGATGTCTTGATGTGCGGGTGTGTGTTCGTCGGTTGATTGTCAAGGCCGCGCGCGTGCATGGTATGTGCAGGGCACGGCAAAGCCCCGCAAGTGCCCTGCCAAGTATGTGTACATGTATTTATGGCAAGGAGCTCGGTTGGTTGGAACGCAGCAGTCATGTCCATAGAAAATTATCAAGGATGTTACAGTGGACCCCGGTGACAGCCGAACAAAGCTCCACAGATACGATTTCCGTTGTCTTGAACATGATCGCCACCGATGACCCGCGGGGTCCGCTGTAACATCCTTAATATAATGATCGTGCTTCAACGAAGCAACCGGGCTCCTCCATCCCTCCATCTCGGCCATTATTACATGAACGTGCTTCAATGCTTACGGCCGACCCACTGCTGTCGTTCTTGGACAACCCAGAACCCACTGCCACACACCGTGCCTTCCGTTTTATTTGTCTGTCCTGATTCTGTCCTGCAGGGAGTGGACTGCCCCAAGCACAACTCGCCGCTCCGCATCGTCCATTTCAAGGACTTGGACATGCCCGTCCTGCGCCATGCCGCCCCGCTGCCGCCGCCCGAGCAGCCCGAGGGCGGACATCGACTTGTCTACTACCCACTGGAAGGTGAATGAGGGACCGAACGACGCAAAGGAATATCTGCAGCCAAGCCAGGACTTGCGCGGCGGGCGCAGCAGCGATCACTCCAATGCCACGACAGAGCCCGGGCGGTCTGCTGCAAGTGGTGCAGGTCAAGTAACACGCTATTATGTCATCATTCACATGCAAGCGTTCGTGGTCCCGTGCACACAAGTGTCTAGTCTTCCACGGACGTGGCTTCACTGACGGGTCCATAACCCCATTTTGTGAGCCTCACGAGCCTGCTGCTTAATTGTGAGCCTGCTGCACTGCCATCCATGATTGATCAACCATGACGGCTGCGTGCTAGGTGGCTTCCTCGGAACCCTTGGCGAGAGCTTGAAATGCGATCTGACTGTCGTACCGGCTACCGAGGACCCATCAAAGAGCCTTCTGTCGTACAAGGTCACCATCGTTGCAAAGGACAGCGGGAGGACACAGGAAATGTACGACGCCGTGTTCCATGAGTACGATACCTTCATCCTGCCTTTTTTGAGGGAGGTGAGCAAGGCAGGCTTAGCACGCCCAACACCGCATGACCCGCGTCCAATTCATAGATTTATGAGCGCCACCAAACAGAAGCCGCGGGTACGGCGAGAGGTGGTATATGTGTGTCAGCTACGTAGAAATGTGCGTGCGATGTGATCACGCATTAAGCAGTCTGGTTGTGTGTCGCGTTTTGTGTGTCGCGGCGCATCGACCTATCAGCTATCACGCTATCCGTCGGGCACACCTCCGCGGTGCGTCGTCGTCACTCACTAGCAGTTGCCAGTTGGGACCCTGCTCATGAATGTACGTGATGCCGATGCCAATGTCTGTATGTAATTATTATGTCTGTCGGTGAACGCCAATAACGTCGATGTTCTGCGTGCACTGCGCGCAGTGGGGTCGGAACACCAGCCACGGCTGCAAGGATGGCAGCCGCGCCTGGCAGCAGCAGCAGCAGCAGTCCATCGCAGCCACAGCAAGCGGCGCCGCAGCTTAAGAGACCGGATGGTTGAACACTAGCTACGTACTGCACGTGTAGCTGAGCGAGCGTGCGGTCGCCAAAGTGTGTGCGTTCGTGACATCCAAGATAGCGCCGCCACAGCAACTACTGGATACACGGCGTTGCCGTACTTGTGTATGCCGGAGGCAATCGCGTGGCGCCGCGGCGTTGAAACAGGTAGCGCCGGTCCAGCAATTAGCTATCTGGATCAGCGACAAGTGTAAATTTATAATCTCTTACGGTACTGCAGTTTGCAATGTCTTATTATCTGGTCTTATGGATGGTGTACTGTATCCCGCAGAAATGAACACGCGTGTCGGTACGTCAGGTAGCTACGCGGTGATCGATGCACATTTTTATTGAGAAACGACGGTGCGAGGACCAATAGGCTCACATGCAGTGATGCTGCTGTATGTATGTCTCGTTTTTGGATGGCCTCGTCTGGTGTCCCCCGTTGGACGAAGCGGCGGCCTCCCGTCGGGCCCTTGCTTCCGAAGCAATGTATGTCTTTGTTGCGTGCCCCTGTACGCACCGGTTGGTATGAATGCGCGTAGCAGTTGTTAAATGGAGCTGGCGTTACATCGATGGTCGACCCTCGCTGCGTGCTGCGCCCCGACTACCCGTGCGGCTCAACGGGCCCCGACATAGAGCTCGGTGAGCGGTGGGCGCCTACCTGTAGCAAGTAAAGCAGCAGGCTGCTGGCTTGAATGTGTACATACAAAGCAGGCACGTATGTGCGACGACACTGCGGTTTCCAACCGACATCCGTACATGGGCACGTATATAGACCCAACACAGGGTCCCGCGCGTGCGGCAAATGGTTACGGTGGTGGTGTAAGGGCTGCATCGATGACGGATTTCGTTTTTTATTTTGTTGTTTGGTTGGTTGGTGTTTTTCACGACACGACATGTGCGATGTCATCCATCCATCGGTCTTCTGAGATCAGTCTATCGGTCAACAATCTCGTCGGATGCGCTGCGAAGCATATTCAATCGAGATGGGGATATTCTGTGGGCCAGTGGATGGCTGTCTGATGGATGTCCCGTACATATTACTGATGTGGATGTCCCGTACATATTACTGATGGCGGCCACCAGTGCCGCCAGGTAGACTCGCTGCCGCCTGCCAGTGACACCAGAGGCTGTAATCCCGCTCTGGAACAAGTGCGCTGTGTCACGCACGACGAGCAGTGTGGTCATGACAGCGCGAGCATGGATTATGAGGGATTGAGGATTGAAAACCGTACTGGCACCGTGCTTAGTCACAACGGTACCCTCACCGCCGTGTGATTAGGCGGGTCTGGCGCGGTTTCCAGGAGAGGCAAACCTGGCGCGCTGGTAACCTGGTGTGTTGGCCGATATGGCTGCATGAACCTCCCGCGGGTGATGGAGGATGGGTGCGCAGTCCTTGGTAGGGGTTGATGAGACGAGGCACCTACGAGCTATCTGGGCCCGTTGGAACACCCGGTCGGGATACGGGTCCACCTTGTAACGGTTACATTATGCACCGACATACCCAAAAGGACCCAAACTATGCCATAGATTATCAGGTCGGCTGTATGGCAGCTCGCCACAAGAAAGAATTGCTGTGATATTGTAATGATGATGTACAAGCCGGGCCGGTGTAGCCAGCATGGTACACCAGCTTCTGTTGCTATTTAATAAGAGACTTTGGCTCGAAATCTCAAAACGTTTGATATCTGTGTGATTGCGAATCTGTCACAGCAACGAAAGCGATACGTGCGATACAAAATGTGAAGTTAGAAGTTGAACAGCTATTTCAATGATTATCAGGCTTTCCATTTATATCTTAGTTATGGGTCAAATACACTATATTACCAAACAAGTTCTTAGTCTCAGTTCGGAGCCTCCCGACTTGTCTGGACCGTACAAGCTGGAAGCTTAAACACTAAACGTGCAATGCAGTATATTTTTTTGAATTCATCTACATTTGGAGATTATAGTAAGTAAAACTGATTGGAAGTGGGCGCGGCTTGCTGAATCCTGCATTTGGCGGCCCTGGCGGGCGAGGGCGGGCGGTCGGAGTCCAGCAGCTCGCGTAACTAGTCATGTCAGTCGGCCGCCGATTGCTCATAGACCGTCGTAAATACATTGAATAGAAGTAAATAATTCCACGTTAGAAAGGCCTCCGCAGCTACACCAAACTGGAGCTTTCGACAGTTCACAGGTGTACTGTCAAAGTCCGCGTTGAACGGGCAGCAAGTGGCAGTAACGATGCGTTTATTTGCAGCTGTGTCACCTCCAAGCGGAAACAATGATTTTTTGCGATCGTGGTGTCATTTGGTACAATGAATGAACGTATACGGAATCTGGAACGCGCTGGAATCCGTTCGTATCTAGTTGCAGCATTGAGGGCGGGAGTCACATAAGAAACGGGCCTATTCGATATGCCGGAATATATAACATATTATTATAATCTATAAGTCTGTGTATCTAAAATGTGCGAGCGTATGTTCCCTCCCTTCATAATGGCGAAGGATGCCGTTGCTTGACGTTTCTCGATCCCTGCACTATGATACACAATTCATCCGACGAATTGCTGAATCAACATATGCAATGTGAAATATAATTTTATTTTAAACCCGATCAGTCTTTTAGTCGGTGAACTGCTTTACGGTAGTCGACATTTCGGTAATGATTATTTTCAGCCTTTTAAGTTCTTTCGCACAGACTATACTACATAACAGCATCATGATGAACTAAAAAACCGGGCGTGAACGGACATGTAGAAGCATCGAATGGGAACGATTATCGCTCGCCCTTGTCCCCTCATGCT
>BDSI01000015.1:115000-120000 GCA_003117195.1 Eudorina sp. 2006-703-Eu-15
GCTTTACGTTTGGACCACACATAGTGAACAGGCGCAGTACACAGTACCGAACGCTTTCGCACGTTCCTTAGTCTCCGTGCGCCTAGCAGAAACTTGTTCGTGTGCAGAGGTTGCTGTGAAAATAGCTGACAGGCTCTAGCAGTGCGCGAACGTTTCCAATGGTGGCGCGAAACGCACCTTCTGTTGCTCTCTTCGCGGGAATGTTTTGTCTTCTAGGCATAATCATGGAAAGATCAAAACTACGTCCACAGAGCTGCTATGTTACCAGCTTCGTCGCGAGTGGTCACACCTGGTGGCGTACCCGGTAGCCGCTACCGGGGGGCGGGGCGCTAGGGCCTACGTGCGCAGCTGCGCACACTGGAGATGGAATCATATGTGGATGGTGACACGGTACGCATCAGCCTTTCATGCTGGACAAGGACGCGAAGCGCGTTGTAGTGGTAGGCCCACGTGTGCACGTGTGCATACCGTACCGTGGGTCACCGGAATCCTATCCTCGGATGCTGGCGGCGCCTGTGCATCGTGCATGTCAGTCCTTGTTATGCCGCCTGGCCGCAGCCGACAGGAAGCAGCGACCGGACGCGCACCGCCAAGAATGCTTCATTGCTTCTGCTCTTGTTGTCATACCCCAACGTGTCCCACCACTGTGCCTAGTGCCCACCGCTCCCGCGTCCCTCCTGCGCTCTCCCTCGTCCCTTGCCTTCACCTTCAGAGCTGGGCGCCGAGCGACAAACACATGTGGCGAGCGCGTGCAGCCGGCAGCTTGGGCAGCGGAGAGAGACACGTAATGTGTTTTGCTGCGGTAGGTGAACTGTGCGCCGGGCGGTTTGATTGATGGGCGTAAAGGGGTGGGTGATGGGTGTGATGGCGTGGTGTGTTATCACGCTGCACGGCGCCGCCGTCGGGCATGTGGGCAAGCTGGCCAGACGGCTGGGGCCTCGCTGAAGGGTCCAAGGGTAAGGACGCAATGAGGTTTCAGGGCTTGGCGGCCTTTGGTTCCGAGCGGAGCCCTGGGAGGCCTAGGAAAGCCCGCACCTGACAAACCATCCTTCCGGGCACGTTGGGGATCCGTGGGTGCCCGAGCAGGGTCGGGCCAGATCAGTGGGTGTTGGCAGCGGGACTTGTAGGCGAGGGCCGCTAGCGCAGGGGATGGGTGTACGAAAGGGAAGCTTACTTGGTGATGTGCTGTCTTGTGCAAACCATAGCCCCATCATGGAGCGCCCGACTGCATACCCGGATCTGACGCGTGCGTGACGCTCTGGGGCACAGCTGTCACCGGTCCTCGGTAAAATGGTGATCAGGAGCGCGCCATTGGTTGAGAGTGAGGGGGCAGAGGTTCCTTACGCCCCTCTCCCTGTATCCTGGGGAGAGCGCTTCGGCGCTCCACCCGTCAGGCAGCGGTGGTTCGCCGGAGGGCCGCGATTTTCCTCGCTCCGGGGCGGGGCGGGGCCCCCTTCGTGCAACAGTTCGCCCTTCCCCTCATCTCGCCCGCGCCTGCCCCTCGCCGCCTTGCACGCGCGTCCCGTCAGCCCCGCGCCATCCGTCCGCATGTGCTGGCACCGCCCACTGGGGCGGTGACTCGCCTCGATTTCACGGAGGAGGGGCTGGGACACGGGAGGGAGTGTAGGGCGGGGCGGCAGCGGCGGAGCCGCCGACACCCGAACCGGCAGCGGGCCAGCCGGCCGGGTTCACATAGCCTGAATCCAAACCTCCGCCCCTCTTGCGTCGTTCTTGGCCCTGCCGGTACTGCCCTTGCCCCTGCATGTATTGCTTCAGTCCGTACTGCCTGCGCCTGCTGGTGATATCTGCCCAGCTCACACGATATTGTTTCCCACCACCTCCTGCACCTGGTAACCGGGGAGTTGTTTTGCAGCATCCGTGACATTCCTCCTCTCTGTACTGGTTGACGATACTGACGCTTTCGTTTCGTCTGGTCCCGCCTCATACTCTGACCCTCTTCCGACGCTCCTGCACCGCATGGCCTCTGGGCATGCCCTCCTGGCGCAAAGACCTGTCGTGGTCCTCGGCGCGGACTTCAGTGAACGTCGACGGCCGGGCCGGCGAGGAGTTGGAACGGGGGCAAGCATTTGAGCAGGCTTCGGCTGGCGTGTAGCGTTGTGCTAGGTTTGCTCAGGCGTAGGCTAATCGCGTTGGTGTATCGGGGTCTATACGCGCGGGCGCAGTGGCGGGGGCTCGCATTGTGTTCTTTCGGCAATGGGAATGGGTTCTGTTGTCGAGGATGGGTGTCGCAGTTGAGGCCAACACCAGGGTTGGTAGTGGCGGCGTTGTTTCGCATGGCGTCCCTATTGCGGACGGGGGCAAGTGGTGCAGGCGGCTATAAGACTGTGCTAATTCTGCGCTCGAGACATGACATGTGAATGGAGGTACGCTGCACGTTGGGGTAATGGAGCGGTCTGGAACACACAGACGAGACGTAACACATTGTAACCGATGGCCAAACAAAGCCTCAACACTTGAAAGACCCCGGTGCAGAATCAGAGCGACGTGCCACGTTCCTTGTGTGCCGAGCTGCCGACGCACCATTACCAGGGGTTGGACAAGGGAACGCAAGGCTCCTGAACAGCTGAAGACGCCAGGGAAATCGAAAAATGGCTCACAGCACTGCCACCTTGGCTTGTGTCAACGCTCCATAAGCACAGAGGGATCCGTAACGGTATGAGCGTGCGAATGGGCGCTGTAAGCGAGCAAGCGGAGCCAGCGAGGGGACCAGGTAACGAAGCACGCCGCTCTGCTATTGTGCCCAGAAGAAGTGGGAAGGGGAACGGAGGAAAGGCGGGGCTTCCTCAGTACAAGGATGTATGCGTGTTATTACCTGCTAGGCCCTAAAGGCAAGGCTGCACAGGACGGAGGCGGGGACTGGTGCGCGAGTTCAACGGCAGTTGGAAAGGCGAAAGGTCGGTAGGTGGGGTTTGGTAACGGAGGCCGGGGAAAGGGTGCACACAAAACCGTGACTTTTCCTACTCCTGTCTCCGCTGTTCTATGTGTCCTTTGCCCTACTACGGAATGCCTGTTACAGTGACACTCAAAAGGCAGCATGGGTATAGTAAGGAACATATTGAGTCAGCGCCGGGTTGGGCCTCGGGTGGGTTTGGTAAGGGTACGCACGACGCGGACACGCCCAAGGTTTTTATCTGCAACGCACAAAACATGAATCAAGGAAATATTTTTTGTTCCTCTGACTGGTTAGCATGTGGTTTCCGTGTAGCCCGAGTGCCCGTAACCGAAGCCGACGAAAGCCCGCGAGAACTGCCACGTTCGTACGCCAATGGCTCTTTTATAAGCGTCATTTGGCTCGCAATTTCACACTCTGCAAATCCATTTTAGCTATAAAATCTCGGCAACTTCCGTCCTGGTTCATTTGTGTTTCTCTTCCGCAATGGCTAACGCTAATGCCGCGGCTACCTACTTGGCTAAGGCCAAGGCATCTGACAACAACGCCGTGAAGTCTCCCGCCATCAAGAAGGCTCAGACCAAGAAGCAGAGCTCGCTCGGTGCGTTCGTGCGCAAGGTGCCCCTGCCCGCATCCTACACGGCCCGCTCGCCGCGGAGGCAGCAAGCTCCTACGAATCCTATCGAGATCATTGAAATTGATTCAAGCCCGGAGACTATGCCGGTAAGTCTCAGTGATGACTGAGTAGGGTTCCAAAACTGTTGCTCTTTGCCGTGCGCCTTACTGGTTCATTCGGCACTCCCCGCATTTCCCATAGGTGCGCAAGGCGGCTACGAACTTCAACGGCACCAACCTCAATATCATCGAGCGTTTGGATGCTGCTGCGCCTCCGCGGACCGTGTCTGCGTCACCCAAGGCCCCCAAGCCCGCCGCTACGCCCTCGCCCAACAAGCCCACCCCGTCGGCTGCCGCGCCCTCACCCAAGGCCCCCAAGCCCGCCGATACGCCCTCGCCCAACAAGCCCACCCCGTCGGCTGCAGCGCCTTCACCTTCGGCTCCCAAGCCCGCCGATACGCCCTCGCCCAACAAGCCCACCCCGTCGGCTGCAGCGCCTTCACCTTCGGCTCCCAAGACTTCGCCCAACAACCCCACCCCGTCGGCTGCCCGTGTACATGCATCTCTGCTTAACTAGACAAATAACCTACCGTCCCTTCCCTGATCAACCTATCCGTCGATTCTCGCCCCGCAGTCCCTGAGGAGCTATGTGGACCTTGCGGCCTTGCTTGCCGCCTCCGACGCGACGCACATCAAGATCGCAGGCCCCTACCAGTCTCGGCCTGCAGGCATGGAGATGCTGGACTGCCTTTCGGAGGTACGAAGGGGCATATGGGGTCACACTATGTTGTGGCCAGGGTGGCCATCGCGGACTCCGAGTTCCTGGCCATCACCATCGACGAGTCCACCGACCGGGCTATCACCCACCACCTTGCCTTGTATGTGTCGTACTCCGACGAGATGGGCGAGGTCAACAACCGGTACCGGAAGCTGCTGCACATCAAGGGCAGTGCTAATGCGGCGGCGCTCTTCGACCTCGTAAAGGAGGCCCTGGAGGTACGTTCCCCGCGCAGTTGGGCACCTACAACTATCGGGATGGGCACTGCGAATTGATGCGCATGGGCTGTACGACTGTACCTATCTTTACCTCACACGCTCTGTAGCCTTGGCAGCGGTCCCTGGGAATCGGGTTTCATGCTGAGAGCCTGTATATTTGTCGTTGTCCCCTTGCCATCTTTGACCTTTCCAGGAGGACGGCATCGACATGGGCAAGGTTGTCGGCTTCACCAGCGACGGGGCCAGCGTCATGGTCGGCGAGCACAAGGGTGTTGCGGCACTCCTGAAGAAGGAGTGCCCCGACCTCTTGTCCTTCCACTGCGCCGCCCACAAGCTCGCGCTGTCTTGCGCGGACCTGTTCAAGGGTGACGAAGACCTGGTGCTGCTGGACACGATGATCTCGAAGATCTACAGCCACTTCAAGGTCTCCCCGCTGCGCAGGGATGACCTGCGATCCCTTCAGGAGCTGCTCGGGCCA
>BDSI01000016.1:0-43969 GCA_003117195.1 Eudorina sp. 2006-703-Eu-15
GTGGGCGGGTGGGCAACGAGTTGGGTGGACAGCGGCGGATCTGCGGGGGCTGGGGCAGGGGTTAGGGCCAGTGGGTTTGGCCGCCCCGCGGTGCGGAGGGTCGCGGTACCCATTACCGGAGGGTCCCAGTGTGTGTGGAGCCCTAGGGTCCGCGGACCCTAGGGCTTGCGGAGGGGCCTGACCCAGGACGGCCCCTGTCCCCTGTCCCTCCGTCCCTGTCCCCGTCCCCTGTCCCCTGTCCCCTGTCCCCTGTCCCCTGTCCCTGTCCCTGTCCCCTGTCCCCTGTCCCCTGTCCCCTGTCCCCTGTCCCCTGTCCCCTGAGTGTGTGCTTGCGTCTGTCTGTACCGATACCGCGACGTTGTTCGACGACGTCCTTCGACGACGCCCCGACCTCCACAGCGTTACGTACCCGTACCGCTGTCGCGGGTCGGACCTCCACGCCTGCAGCGATTTCCCACTCGGCCCTTCTCACTCAGCCCTGCCTTCGGCCGTCCTCGCAACCCGCCGGCCCCCCGTCTCGCCCACGCCATATACACGCCCCGCTCAACCGCCCCCCGCCCCCTCACACTTTATCTCCCCCCCGCCCCGCCCCCTTCAGGTACCTCCTGTACCTCAGCACACCCGCCACGTCAGCCTCAGCGTACGACGACCTGTGGCCAACCCTGGAGCTCCTCACGGACACCTCGGGGCTGCGTGAGGCGACATCCCCCTCCCCGTCCTCCCCACCCCCCTCGTCGTCGGCCTCCACCGCCCCTGACCCAGCCCCGAAGGCCCCGTCCTCCGCTTGCGGCCCCGGCCCCGCCCTCAGACCCCTCGGGCCCGCAGCCTCCCAACAGCGACAGCCGCAGAGGCGGCGGCCCCGGCGACACGGAACCCACCTCGCCGCCTCCGCGCCTCCGCGCCTCCAATGCCTCCGCCGCCGCCGCCGCCGCCGCCTCCTCCCGTCCGTCCTCCTCAACCCCGAGGCCCTCAGCCGCCCCCCGCCCCGGACCCTCGCGCCTGGTTCTACAGACAGCCCGTCGGGGTCCGCGCCTTGGCCGCCGTCGCAGCCGGGGCGGGGCGGGGCGGGGCGGGGCGGATGTGGCGGTGGGGCCCCGGGCGGCTGCCGGCGGAGTGGGTGGCGCTGCGGGGGCCGCCGGACGGGGCTTGGCGGGGTACAGCCGGGTGCTGGAGGCTACGGAGGGAGTCTTCAGGTGGGTAAGGAGGGGAGGGGAGAGGGGGGAGAGGGGGGAGAGGGGGGGACTAGCGGATCGGGAGAGATGTCAGGGCCTGCGCTGGTAGGGGCTGCGAGCGAGGTCGGATCCGATGGGTTGAATACCCCAGGAGGGGTACGCACGAGGGGCCGAGGAGACTAACGGACGAGGACGGATGGGGCTCGGTGGGACGCATGAGCAGCAAGTACGCCATGAAACCGCCGGGGGCCCTACCCTACTGCCCGGATGGTTTTGCCCGGCCGGCTGCGCATGCTATCTGGAGGATGCACCCGGTGTCCAGGGGACATGCCTGGCGGCCCCCTGTCCACTGGTTCAGGGCGGGTTCAGGCGGGTTCAGGGTCCGCGTTTCGCCCTCAGGGGTTCTCCGGTGCTGCTGATGGAGTGATGGTGGTGGGTTGTTTCTTGTTGTTGTTGTTGTGCCGCAGGTCGGCCTTCCCAGACGCCAAGTGCTGGCGGAAGTGGACTTCAGCGCGGCGGCGCGGCGGCGGAGAGGGTGAGGAGGCGGCGGAGGGCGCCGCAGCCGGCGGCGGCGGCGGCGCGGTCCTTTCCGGGTGACGATGAGGACAGCGCCATCGATGAGCTGACGGCGGCGGTGGCCCGACTCAAGGTGGGGCCGGATGACGGGATGGGGCCCAAGTCGGGGCACTGAGAGGCCGCGGTGTTTCAGCGGGCAGATGGTGACAGATTCGCGTGGGAACCGAGGCGGGACCCAACGCGGGATCTGGGTGCGGGATCCGACTCAACCCGGAGGGGAGCGGGAGGGCAGCCGCCGGGGTGGCAGACGTGGGGCGGCGGCATCGCGCGACGCGGGTGTGGCGCGGTGTGGTTCCTTCATGTGGTCGGGTGTGTGGTGTGCAGTGGCACGCGAAGGGGCCGTGCTCGCGTGATGCGGTACACCTTTTAGTAGCCATGTGTTTGTGTGCGGAACCTTGCTGGGCCTCAGCACCCCACGTTCTTGCGGGCGTGTCGTCAGCCCGGTCTCGCCCGTCGAAGGCCGGACCCGGAGCGCGGTGCGCGATTTGACCTTGCTCCGCATGGTTCACTTTGGCGACGGACGATTTGTTGTTGTGGTTCGGTGTGGATTCTGCGTCCTTGCTTGTCTTCCCCCCTCCCCCCCCGGCCTCCACAGGACGTGTGAAGCGCCCTCCCCGCGCATGCCGCGGCCAGGGACGGCGGGGACCTGCATGCCGGCCGCCTGCCTGCACGGCACAGCACGCTGCGCTTGTGCTTGTGCTTTTGCCGAGTTGGTTGCACACGATTGTAACATCAAGATACCATGGCCTTTAGCCGAACCGAGTTTTGAACCTGGTTGCGTGGGTGTCGAAGCAGCGGCAGGAGACGCAGCAGCCGCCGCACCAGGACCGACACCGGCCGGCAGCAGCCTCAATGGAAAGGACCACGTGGCCGGAAATGTCGGGCAGCGGCACAAATTTATTGTGGTTTGGTGATTGCCGGCATGGCGAACGGCGCGCGTATGCTGCTGCTGTGTACGTGAGGTTGGTTTCGGGCTCGGCGGGCGGACTGGCGGGTCTGGGAATGCATGGAACGTTTGGATTTCGGCCGTCTGCAGAAGGGTGGTGAGGGATGTGGTGAACACTGATATTGCGCGTGACATGATGGGGCACGTGGACAAAGGGTGCAGACACAGATCGGGTACTGAACCTCAGACTATGGGCCGTCATGAATAGAACAATAACGCCATACCGCGCTATTACATGCCGCAAGCTGAGTGGTGCGTAAGCTTTGCTGTGCATGCAGATCTAGATCTGGCTGGAACTTGTTTTAACGAGCTAACGACAGCGATTTAACGAACGAAACGAGACGATGTGTCCGAACGCTGGGCGTTGCACGTGTCCCCTGACGCCGCGCGCCTTTATTTGAGGGTGTCGCTGACTCTCGGGGCAAGGCTCCGCGAAAAGGTACAACTTGAAGTAATCGTTTCATTGCGGTAATGCAAAAACAATCGGGTCGCCTTTGGGATGCACAACGCGCGTCGTAACTCGGGTAGATCTCCGAACGCCAGTCAAGCGGATGTAGTTGATACGAGGCGGCAGCTGCCGTCTATACCTCGTAGCAAATGACGGATCTTATATCATACAAGGTTTTCAACGTGAGCCATTGCTGTCCAAAGTGTGTCGAGTCGAAAGCTGGTCGAGATGTTGTGGTGGGCTACTAAGCGCAATAGCTGACCATCAAACGAATAATAGTCTCAACATTATTATCTTCATACATGTGGCAGGGTTTGCCATGGAATGGCATACCAGGCGAGTTGCCAATGATGACATCATATGGAAGGCTCAAAATCCCGGGTAAATTCCGTGTGGTACGGCACCTGCCCGGAAACGTCCCACTTGATCTAGCTGTCTTAAACATATAATCCTTGTAATTGCGTCTGTGCCTACTGAATTGGGTGTGGTGTTTCAGATAGTAGCTGTGGACGACCGTTACATCAGACTCTTGGGATCATCGCCGATATTGAAGCGACAGCGAACAAAATATCACGAAAGATGGCCCCATTCTTGAACGCGGCTGGCTGGCTCAGAGTTTCTTCGAACGAACTCTTTCATGCCGATGATGCCTGGTGGGCCAACCACCCCGCCCTCCAAGCCCAGGCCCACGCCCTGTCATTGCAACTAGAAGATTTAATCGAGAACATTGTGCATCATTTCCACCCGGAGGTTCCGGCTGAGCAGCTGGCTGACCTGGGCACCAACTTCGTGCTCACGATGCAGCGCCACAACGCCGACGCGGTGTACGTCCACGTCGGCGACTACACGCCCAACTCGCTGCAGCGCTTCAGCATCGGCAAGCTGCGCGCGGCCGGCACCGGCGTCAAGCCGTGGGGCGTCGCCTCGGGCACGCCGGCCACCTGGCAGAACGGCGCGCTCAACGACCCCCAGGAGGCCGTCATGACCCACGCCCTTCACTTCATGGACGCGCTGGCGCTTCAAATGCCGCAGAACGGGCCCTTCGGTGGCTTCGGTGGCGGCGGCGGCTTCGACGCGGGGCTCGATGTGGGTTTCGGCCCCATGGTGGTGGGCATGGGCGGCGCCGGCCTCCTCCTCCTGCCGCCCTTCATCAACCAAGGTCTCCAGCAGCCGGCGGCGCTACCGCACTTCATTCACGCCCTCCCGGCGGCTGTGGGCGAGGGCGACGAGAGCGACGACGGCGACCACAACAACATGTTGATTGAGGAGCTGGAGTGAGTGAGTTGTACACGGCGGCGGGCCTGCGTGATGGAATGAAGCATCCGGAGGGCGGCCGGGTGCCGTGCATGTGGGGTTTGGGCACAGGGACCAGCCTGGCGAGGAAGGAAAGCTTTGGGCCCGTACATGCCTGTACGTTGTAGTATGTACGTACACGCATAAGGGCAACCTATCTGTTCGGCTGGACGATGTCGTACTACTACTCTGGGTCGACCGACCGCCGTTGCTTGGCTGTGTACGTCATGCCCCCCGTGGCCCCCCGTGTGTACGGACTGCTGCACGCCACCGGGGGTCGGTATCGGTTTTTGTTGCTTACATCAGATGAACGCATGTGGTTGCACACGGACATTGAGTTCCAGAACCCTGCGATGGGAACCCTGCAAATGTACATGTTGCTCTACCTGGGAGGTTGCTCTACCTGGGAGGTTGCGCTTGCTTGCTACAGGCTGCTTAGGCTGCTGCGAAGCAGGACCGACCGGAAAGGATGCAAATGCAGAAGATGCCTGACCATCGCCAGAGACCCGTAGCGTTGAACGACACAGACTGCTGCATGTGAGCCGCTGTCCTGCCTGCCCTGATAGATGTATGACCGGCGCAGTCTGTGCGTTATGTGTCCCTCGCTGACGCTGCGCAGTTTTGTTATGCACGCCCTACATATATAAAATGCGTGTATGTAGGTGTAGTTAAGACCATGATGTAGCCTTGCTTGCGGCGGGAGACGATTATGTATGCATGCATGTGTGTGTGGATCTAAGCGCCAGCAGCCCCATGCGCCATCCATCGATTTGTAGCTTGATTGGTTGTGTGATATTGCCGGGGGTCTTCGTTGGTTGAGGAGCTTAAATGTTTGGATCATGTTGGTTGCGAAGTTATGGGTGCGGCAACAAAACACGCGACCGTGTTTTCCTTCCGTTGGCTGGTCGCCTTCCGCGGCGGAGGCGGCAGGCGTGCTCGCTAGGGAGGGACGTTCGCTAAGGAGGGGAAACTTGGGCGCGGCGCAGCAGGGTTGGCGGCCATTCCGCACCATGCATGTTTGACACTTTGTGTTGGCTGCGCACACGTCTCCGTCCCGCTCCCGCGTCGCTCCGTACAGCAGCAGAGAGGGAAGGATGTGTATGTATGTATGAATCCTCGGACGGTGATTGTTTCGGACAGCTGTTTGGTTCGATACCCTCTGTAAAACCTAAACGCTGATCCCGCGCGCGGATGCTCAGGTACCGGGCTTTTTACATCCCTGATATTGCCAACCCGCCCGTTCCTGACGCCCGGTACGCCATCTATAATCGAGAGGGTGTAAATTTACACCCTCTCGATTATAGATGGCGTACCGGGCGTCAGGAACGGGCGGGTTGGCAATATCAGGGATGTTTTCATCGATAGATGCCGCTAATAATAAGGGAACGAACCGAAAAGCTATCATGCTTTCCAAGCATTCCAGTCAGGACTCTTGGATTGCTTCCCGCCTGTCGAGAGCCTGTTGCGATATTGCTTTAACGCATGCTGTCGGTGTTCCAAAGTCGAGACGTGACGGAATGAATGAACGTTACAGCGGACCCCAAAGATGGGGCGTGCGTCACGAAGACCCGCACCGATGCAGCAGCCAGCGGCCATGGCAAGGCACGCATGTATGGTTCGGGTCAGTCAAGCCAGTCAAATGACGACAAGAAGGGGTGAAACGTGAAAGTAATCCTCAGCACATTCCAGCAACTAACCGACAGAGCAATGAACCAATACGAAGCAGTCCCGCACATACATACAACAACTAACGCACGTAGCAGATAGAAATACAGGAAGAGGGACCAGACCCGTCAGCGTATCCACCTAATGATGCGCATCGATTGGTACGTACCCCGGCGGGGGGGCGGCACACCTACCTACCTAGTAAGCGACTGTTGTATCACGCCATAAAGAATGGACCGATCGGCAGATGTCCATGCATGATGGACATCTCATGGTACATACCCAGGATACTACATGTTATCCCCCCTCTAGCAGGAGCCGTCCTCGGTGATCATTGAAGGGTGGGGCTGCCACGTCCACCAAGTCATCAATCATACTGTAGAGTATGCCCTTAGCGGGAATCGAACCGGTGCCTGCCAAGTCTCGATACCACTTGTTGTATCACGCCATAAAGAATGGACCGATCGGCATATGTCATCATCTCATGGTACATACCCAGGATACTACAGCGACAACCAAGAGCGGGACACGAGCGAACGAAGGGTGCAGTAGTAGTCACGCACGCATGGCCATGGGACGTGCGTGGATAACATACACTCGCTGAACAGGGGACACGCATCCCCCACATACACAGGCGCCCAGCAACCCCAATCAACATATCCTGTACCTCATCAGCTACCTCATCATCATCAGCACATACACGCACCCGCCACGTCAGTCGCGGTCAGCAGCCCCGCTCAGCATACGACGACTTGATGATGCCCACCCATCCATCCATCCACGGACATACCCGTCGGGGCTACGTGCGTGATGATGTAGATGATGATGAGATAGGTGACCATGCATGCATGCATGCATGCACCAGCATTCAGTCTGCTGCAGCAGGCACCTGCGTGCCGGAGCGGGTCTATCTCTATCTCAGCAGCCACCCCCGCGGTCGCAGCGAGCCCTGCCGGCAAACGAAACCCCTGAGATGCTCGTCCCCCTTTCCTCACACGTGCTGCGCTTTGTCGCGAGGTTTCCCCGATCGATGTTTTGTGGGTGGCCGGCCTGCCTTGGGGCCACGCGCGCCCCTAGCCATGCTGGGGTGCTCGCATGGTAGTACGCACGTACATACCAGTTTTTAGAAAACCTTGTTTTATTTGGACTTACCTGTGATAATTACGCAGTCTTCACTCTTTGTGCATCAGCGGCAGCGTAGTAAGTAATAACATTGCTCATCAGTCTACACGCACGGCAAAGCAAATGCCTGCCAACCGATAAAGGAAGTAATCATTGTTGGACACTGAGCAACGTGCTAGCTAGTACAAGATATATAGGCGTTCCTGCCGATAAGTAGGATATATAAATGGAGGCCCTAGTGCGTGTGGATGGTCCTATTCAGCCAAGATAGAACCTCCTGAACGCGGACATAGACCATTTCGGACGCCAGGGCGACCGACAGCCGCGGGGCAAGTTTATAAATAATACGTAGTTCCATACTTCATCACGCAGTCACCCGCGCGGTTCCGTCGTCGTCCCACTCATAATTTTATATCGTTACTAAACGAACGCCTTGGCCCTACAGTACGTAGCAATAAAGTAACCACAAATGATTCCATAAATATTTCAATTGATTATGCTTCTGGAGGACCCGTAAGGCCTACTTGGCGTTCCTTATAAAGCATACCCGTACAGGTGAACTTTTGTACATAAAGGGCACAGCATTCTTCAGTTTGCAAGGGTATCATATCATTGTTTTAGAAAACCCTGACTGATTTCATTATACTGCTAGCTAGGCAGCCCAGCCACAGGCGACGCACCGTTGGCGACAAATCGGCTGCTGAAGTAGCTGAAGGCAAAGCTGAAGGCACAAGCAAGCGATTCAAGCATAATATAAAAGCTATCGTCACTGGAAAATGAATCGGTGAGGATTATTTATGTTCGCCAATGTTTGCGAATGTCTGACCGGCGGGGAAGGGCGCCTACATACGCAGCCTGCTGCACAATACAATCGGTTAAAATGAAATGACCATGTCGATTCTCTATCAATGAGGCATTCTTCTCCAATCGTGATAATGTACGGGTTTGGCGTGATTTCTCAATCTATCATTGTTGTGTTCCGAAATACCAACTTATTATTGCTTGGGTTGGCTTCAGCCTTGCTGGTAGCCAGAATTTCGTAGTTATAACTTATTAGGCCTCCAATGTGGGCCGTGCGTGCCTCTCTGCAATTATTTTCAATCTCAGTTTATGTGTGTCGTCGAGGCTGTTGCCAGCTCACCACATAATAATCATGGATAATAATGTAGGATGCATGCATGCAGCACATACATGGATCCACATCCAACATAGACGTCAAGGCATGTCTGACCGGGTCAGCGTGATGACTCATCACGCTGAGTTGTTGTTGTTGTGTTACATGGTTGGGGGTGCGTAACCCCATACCTGCACATACCCATACGAGCCGGAGGCCCAAGGGCAAACAAAACGCCCAAAAGCACTGGTTTGCAATACCGCATTAACAGGAGTCGACGAGACTAGCGCCCAAAGGGCACGATAGAATTACGGTGAGCCCACATGCGCTCCAACATCTTTGCCAAACGAGCCGGATCCCAGGCAATCGCCTCCCTCATCGTATTAGGGCGGTGAAACCCTTCCTCAGCGCGTATTGCATCGTAAGCCGGGCAGTCGAGTAGAACATGCTTCTCATCTTCAATCTGGTCTTCAGAGCGGCAGCAACGGCAGACCCGTTGTCCTCTAGGGACATGGTGCCTACCCCTCCGCGCCCTGTTAGACTCAAGTGCCCAACAACAAAGCCTGAATTGCATTAGCTTCCGGTGCGCAGAACGGGGGATAAAAACTGTAGCGTGCGGTTGCCACATAACGGCCGCCGCACCCATAAACGACAGGCCCATCCAATGCTTGTACTTCGACATATGGATCCCCGGCTGTTTCCCGTCTGATGGGTAATTGTCTGGCTCGACATCGAGGCGCACATGTTCCCAACCGCTCATTAGTCGTTCCCTCATCGCCGTCACAATCTGAGCCTCGGGAAGAGGTTTGGACAGCAACCACTCAACTCGCTGTTCAACACCTTCTGCATCGTGAGGCAGCCCGCTCCAAATATCACACTCTAAGTACGACATTAAACGCAAGAACGAGGCTCCCCAACCGCCCCGTTCAGAGTGCATATCATTAGAGCTAATGATTCCATTGCGTGAGGTTGCACACGACACGCATGTTACGATAGCGAGGGACTCATCTGCTGACCGCTGGCCATACACACTACGTACTGTCGCCGGCGCAGCGCTTTCAAGTACGCTGACATGACGTGCGACCAACTGAAGGAGCTCCTCAGGGCCCGCAAGCTGCGGATCCCGCGAAGGAAGGATGAAATGATCCAGGTCCTCGAGGTGAGCGGCGGGGACGGCGGGCGGCGGGGACATGCATGCGTGGCTGGATGGATGGATTCGATGGAGCTGCGATGCATGTATGTGCGAGGAGCGAGGAGCGGCATGTACCGATGGCTGGAAACACCTAACGGAATCCTTTGCGTGCGCTATCTATTATATCTATAAATGAGACGACCACTTGACCTTGCCTGCTAATGAGTAAGCACCCACCGTGCCGTCTCCAGCGTTTCTACAGCCACTCATGCATCATTGCCACCATCCAGATGCCCCATATCTCTGCCGGTTGGACAAGCAGGGTACACCCGTTACATATTGCAGTTTTCCTGAGTCAGGCGCGCATGACGTCAAACAAACCTAGCATGTATGCATGCATAGGTAGGCCTACCTACGTAGCTGCTCAGGTGGGCCATCTCAGCCGGCATTGCAGATGGAGTTCGTGGGCTGTTGTGATGGCTTCTGCGGAAGCTGTTATGTTAGTTGCGAGTTCTGCCGTGGGTTGAACGTGAGAGAGGAAGTCAGTCTTTCCCCAGCTATCGTACTTGAAGTACGGCTCCAGCTCATCTGCTGGTAATTCAGTCTCCACCCCTTCCACCAGCCTCGCTCCGTCCAGCCATTCACCCCAGTTAGTTACGCACACCCCTCCACACCCCTCCATCCGCCCCCCGCCCTTGCTTTATCCCCCTCCGCCCCTCTCCGACCGTCTATATATAATATATATAGATATATAGATATATATAGATATATAGATATATAGATATTCACCCCCACCACCCAAGCAGCCCAACAAACATTGCATATCTATGTGGTGTGTTCGTTCGTTCATTCTAGCTATGCGTGTGGTTAGTGTGATGCACGCACGTATGCATGTCTTCAGTGCTTGCATGGATAATAATACGTGGACGGACCTGCTAGTCATGCAATGCCGCCGCATGCATGGTAGGTCCGCCGCCGACTGTATGTATGTATGAATTCGGATGAATGAATGAACATTACAGCGAGCCGTATATATGTCGCATGCAATAATCCAGCAGCCGCAACGAACTAACTACATACGTACCTGATGATTACATTCATTCATCGAGCCAGCGTTTCTCGCTTCATATCCTCCTTTTTGATGTTTTAGGAGAGTGATGCTGGTGCTAGTAGTTCCGCTGCCCGCCCATCGAGCAGCACAGCAACGCGTGCAGCGGCCGCTGCCGCTTCTGATGGTGGCGACGACGAGTAAGATATTCCATTACCTAAACATACACAATCATTTTACCTGCGGCAATATTATATAAAACAATCATATTTAAATAAAATAAAAATATTGATATAACAATACATATTAGTAATAATAAAAAACTTTATTTCAATCATCAATACATCACAATATTCTAAATAGTAATTATATGTAATGATATTAATCGTTTAGGATGATTGCTTACAGCTTACCTCTACGATTTACCAGTATTGTTCAATTGTTTTTGTCAATTTAATTTTAACACGTGTATATATAAATTGATAAAAACAATTGAACGCACTACAATTAGTTTCATTTAATTAGAGGAAACGATAATCAATACAATTATCTTTGTATTAAATAAAAAATTGGTAGTTATACTGATGATAAGGGTGTCACAATGATTATGAAGCGGCCCACCTGCCTTGATCATCGTACGGATACTGAGCATTCAGTCGCGACTCCTGCTGCTGCCTACATGCGTGCATGGATAGGGCAATCCCATCGAGCATGTGCCATTCCTGTTTCCATATTCTTTTTAGCATACATATACCGTTGTTAACATAATACCGTACTGCCTCTAATTATTTGCAAACAAATGATTAATTATTTACGACCTCGCAAAGCTCTAAAACAATTGCCGGAGGTGCCTCGCAGTTTGTGAATAATAACTTCGTCGACAGCCTCGCAAAAATAACTCGCAAAATAAAATTAATCAGTGCAAGCGCACCGATGCTATGCTAGGTGCTTCGTTTTAGAATGCCCTAGAACCAATGCTGTTGGGTACGCAGGGTCGATGGTCCACGCTGCGAGCCTGTGCCTGCATGTGACAGGTCCGGGGTTGCACCACCTACGGTACTGCGCTCCATGCGCTCGCTTCTGTTCCGCCTGGAAGGGCACAGCAACCTCGTAAAACTTGTTTTACGGCTGGGGTGCCTCGCAAAGCTTTACAGTTCCTGGAAAATAAAATTCGGAAGCACGTCTCAAATAATCACAGTTTCTAACTTCAAAATATATTTATATTCGGTCCTCGCAAATAATTACGCTCGCAAATAATTACAGTCAGTACGGTAATTGAAGACGGTACCATTTTGATTGCCATAACAAATTTGCTGGCGAACAAATACCTAGAATACCCCTGATGATCGTCCATGCATGTGTACCTGCTGCCTCTCTGGATGGCCCCGTCGCCGGCGCAGCGCTTTCGAGTACGCTGACATGACGTGCGACCAACTGAAGGAGCTCCTCAGGGCCCGCAAGCTGCGGATCCCGCGAAGGAAGGATGAAATGATCCAGGTCCTCGAGGTGAGCGGCGGGGACGGCGGGCGGCGGGGACATGCGTGGCTGGATGGATGGATTCGATGGAGCTGCGATGCATGTATGTGCGAGGAGCGAGGAGCGGCATGTACCGATGGCTGGAAACACCTAACGGAATCCGTTGCGTGCGCTATCTATTATATCTATAAATGAGACGACCACTTGACCTTGCCTGCTAATGAGTAAGCACCCACCGTGCCGTCTCCAGCGTTTCTACAGCCACTCATGCATCATTGCCACCATCCAGATGCCCCATATCTCTGCCGGTTGGACAAGCAGGGTACACCCGTTACATATTGCAGTTTTCCTGAGTCAGGCGCGCATGACGTCAAACAAACCTAGCATGTATGCATGCATAGGTAGGCCTACCTACGTAGCTGCTCAGGTGGGCCATCTCAGCCGGCATTGCAGATGGAGTTCGTGGGCTGTTGTGATGGCTTCTGCGGAAGCTGTTATGTTAGTTGCGAGTTCTGCCGTGGGTTGAACGTGAGAGAGGAAGTCAGTCTTTCCCCAGCTATCGTACTTGAAGTACGGCTCCAGCTCATCTGCTGGTAATTCAGTCTCCACCCCTTCCACCAGCCTCGCTCCGTCCAGCCATTCACCCCAGTTAGTTACGCACACCCCTCCACACCCCTCCATCCGCCCCCCGCCCTTGCTTTATCCCCCTCCGCCCCTCTCCGACCGTCTATATATAATATATATAGATATATAGATATATATAGATATATAGATATATATAGATATATAGATATATAGATATTCACCCCCACCACCCAAGCAGCCCAACAAACATTGCATATCTATGTGGTGTGTTCGTTCGTTCATTCTAGCTATGCGTGTGGTTAGTGTGATGCACGCACGTATGCATGTCTTCAGTGCTTGCATGGATAATAATACGTGGACGGACCTGCTAGTCATGCAATGCCGCCGCATGCATGGTAGGTCCGCCGCCGACTGTATGTATGTATGAATTCGGATGAATGAATGAACATTACAGCGAGCCGTATATATGTCGCATGCAATAATCCAGCAGCCGCAACGAACTAACTACATACGTACCTGATGATTACATTCATTCATCGAGCCAGCGTTTCTCGCTTCATATCCTCCTTTTTGATGTTTTAGGAGAGTGATGCTGGTGCTAGTAGTTCCGCTGCCCGCCCATCGAGCAGCACAGCAACGCGTGCAGCGGCCGCTGCCGCTTCTGATGGTGGCGACGACGAGTAAGATATTCCATTACCTAAACATACACAATCATTTTACCTGCGGCAATATTATATAAAACAATCATATTTAAATAAAATAAAAATATTGATATAACAATACATATTAGTAATAATAAAAAACTTTATTTCAATCATCAATACATCACAATATTCTAAATAGTAATTATATGTAATGATATTAATCGTTTAGGATGATTGCTTACAGCTTACCTCTACGATTTACCAGTATTGTTCAATTGTTTTTGTCAATTTAATTTTAACACGTGTATATATAAATTGATAAAAACAATTGAACGCACTACAATTAGTTTCATTTAATTAGAGGAAACGATAATCAATACAATTATCTTTGTATTAAATAAAAAATTGGTAGTTATACTGATGATAAGGGTGTCACAATGATTATGAAGCGGCCCACCTGCCTTGATCATCGTACGGATACTGAGCATTCAGTCGCGACTCCTGCTGCTGCCTACATGCGTGCATGGATAGGGCAATCCCATCGAGCATGCGCCATTCCTGTTTCCATATTCTTTTTAGCATACATATACCGTTGTTAACATAATACCGTACTGCCTCTAATTATTTGCAAACAAATGATTAATTATTTACGACCTCGCAAAGCTCTAAAACAATTGCCGGAGGTGCCTCGCAGTTTGTGAATAATAACTTCGTCGACAGCCTCGCAAAAATAACTCGCAAAATAAAATTAATCAGTGCAAGCGCACCGATGCTATGCTAGGTGCTTCGTTTTAGAATGCCCTAGAACCAATGCTGTTGGGTACGCAGGGTCGATGGTCCACGCTGCGAGCCTGTGCCTGCATGTGACAGGTCCGGGGTTGCACCACCTACGGTACTGCGCTCCATGCGCTCGCTTCTGTTCCGCCTGGAAGGGCACAGCAACCTCGTAAAACTTGTTTTACGGCTGGGGTGCCTCGCAAAGCTTTACAGTTCCTGGAAAATAAAATTCGGAAGCACGTCTCAAATAATCACAGTTTCTAACTTCAAAATATATTTATATTCGGTCCTCGCAAATAATTACGCTCGCAAATAATTACAGTCAGTACGGTAATTGAAGACGGTACCATTTTGATTGCCATAACAAATTTGCTGGCGAACAAATACCTAGAATACCCCTGATGATCGTCCATGCATGTGTACCTGCTGCCTCTCTGGATGGCCCCGTCGCCGGCGCAGCGCTTTCGAGTACGCTGACATGACGTGCGACCAACTGAAGGAGCTCCTCAGGGCCCGCAAGCTGCGGATCCCGCGAAGGAAGGATGAAATGATCCAGGTCCTCGAGGTGAGCGGCGGGGACGGCGGGCGGCGGGGACATGCGTGGCTGGATGGATGGAGCACCAATCAACACGGTAACGAACACGAGTACAACAGGCTGCACCTGAAATGACAAGCAAACGAACTACGGTAAATATTATAAATATGTACCTGGCTTTGTTTAATGTTTCATGTAGCCAACATTCATCGCTCGCTCCAACGTATCCTTCCTTAATTAGGAGAGCGACGCTGCTGCTGGTGCTGGAGCTGCTGCCCGCCCATCGAGCAGCACAGCAACGCGTGCAGCTGCCGCTGCCGCTTCTGATGGTGACGACGACGACGATGATGATGATGATGGTGACGAGTAAGATAGTTCGTGAACTACATCATGCATACTAAAAACAACAAAAACAACAACAATGAAATAATAACAAAGAATAAAACTAGAAATAATATATATAATAGGTAAATAATACTAATTTTTAAATAATACGTAGTAGTTAAAATCATAATAAACATAATAATAGGAATAAAACATGAAATTATGTTGATAATAATGCCCGCGTTGCAGTGGCACCCTGTCAGTACTGACTACATGAACTCGTGAATTCCTCTCCGCTATATACATAATATTTTTGGTTTACCAAAAATAAGGTTTGCAGACGAGACCTAAGGGCAGCGGGTCCGTACGGCCATGGCGTACTGATCGGTTTCCGCGCCTTAGGTGTAGTTCCAGGCGGTCCGTCCGTTAGCCTGACTTTAGGCCAACTTTCGTTTAGCGTTCGGCTCCCTGTCAGAGCCGCTTAGAATCCTCGTGGTTGTATCATGTCACTAGCTTCGAGCTATGTGCGCTCTCCTTCAACCGCTCTCTTTTCGTTTTCCCACCCGCCGCCCTCCCCTGCTCGCTTCTATTTCTTTATTTTATTTATTTAACTTGGCTGTACGAGTAGTATTCAGTCTCTCATGGCTGGGGGGTGTATTCGCGCGGGCCTGTAAACAGGCAAGCCGTAATGGTCCGCGCGAGCCAGATGCGACCCGCCAAGTGACGCCGCATTGTGTGTACGGCCGTGCGTTCTAACTGGCAGCCGATGACCGAGCGACGCTCGGCAAATACATAAAAGCATTGGTTTCGTTTCACCCAGCAGATAACTTTCAGTTGGTGTTTCTTGGATTTACAAGGATATATCGATGGACGGCGCTGCTGGGGGCATGCATGCAGGCGATCTAGGCCATCCCCGTGCATGACGAAGAGCTCTGCTGTGTTCCAGCGAGGAGCCTGTGGCGCATTCATCGACCAAGACGGGAGGCCGTTTGCGGAGATGGTGAAGATTACCTCCATAGCGCAGGTAACAAGGAACGAATTAATCGGTTTTCTGCCAACCCCGCGTGACATTGCAATTAACGACGACATTAATTACATTAATTGATTACTGTAGCGTTTGGTGACAAAGGCTACTCGAGATGTTGTGCGGGCTCTTTGATATTTACTTATACTGTGTACGCAATGACGTACGGTTGTTACATTCCCCCCCCTCTGATGGGGACGTCCTCGGCCCTTCACTGCGTTCTCGCAGTGCGCACAACTCCACTCTGCCTTTCACCACCCTTGCTGCCTGGGGTCTGTGCCAGGTCTTTGGGCTACGGGTGAAGCAACCTCCCGTGTCAGGTCATATGCCTGCCTTCATATGCCTCTAGCCTCTTTGTGCAGGGTTTTTTAGAGTGGAAACCAATGTCACCAGTCAGCATCGAACTTACGACCTGACGAGGTCGTACGGAACGAGACTTGGTCTCGATACCAATGTAGCGTTTGGTGACAAAGGCTACTCGAGATGTTGTGCGGGCTCTTTGATATTTACTTATACTGTGTACGCTATGCCGTACGGTTGTTACAATTACCGTATTACGTGGCCCTAGGTATGTAGCTGTTTATTTTCACTTGTCTTCCAAGCCCAGCGGCAGCAAGCCTACGTACCAAGCGACGATTCTTGCGCACGCACACACGCACGCACACACGCACGCACGCAGCCGAGCCTCGCTCTGCATGCAGGGCCCGGCCCGCCCGGCGGCGGCGGCTTCGACGCTGAAAGCAGCTGTCGCTGGCAGGGCTTGATTGATTGATTGGGCAGAGGCATGTATGCATGAGCAATGAGTTTCGCAATTACGCGACACGTTCGTTCAATAATCTGTGGAGCAATTTGTAATCGATTACAAAATGCTGACCGTCAGACAGTGTAACCATCGCATATGCATACTATTATTTCTAAATATATACACTATTATTATTATATATTCCTAAGCATACTATCTATACACGCACATCGTTGGCAGTGCAAATACAGGCCACAGGCCACTCTTTGTGCTAGCTACTGTGCAACACCTATCCATCAATCCCACGTAGGCTTACTTTTACATCTTGTACGGTTAGTAATCACGATATCTATCTTTGCAGTCAAGGTATAAGCCAAGCAAGGAATGGTGGTGTGCATAGTGTGCAGCAGTGCGAGCGAGTAGACTTACTTTACACGCACGCACAGCCCATCCAGCAGCACTGTTACAGTTCTCAGCCCCGCAACGAAATATATGACACGGTATCATAGCTGCTGGCTACATATGTATGTATAGATGTGTACATGCGCTGACTATATATCAGCCGTGTATAGCTGTGCCAGCAGCTGCATCCCAGACGCGTATACATGGACCATGTATAGGCGGCCCGTGAAAAGCCGTGGAGTATACACCAGCCGTGTATACACCAGGTATATACCTATAACATACCGGCCGTGTATATATACAGGATGACATGAATGAATGAATGAACGTTACAGCGGACCCCAAAGGGATCACCGGTGTATACCAGCGCAAGCCCCAGCAGGCCCCACCGCCAAGGCGACAGGATACCTCCACACCTCAACGCCGCACCCAAAAACACACCGGGCCATGACCCACCCAGCTAGACACCGAAGCAAGCAGAGGCGCGCAGCGGGGCAACACTACCAAAGTGATAGGCACAGCGGAGGGCAGAATCCCCAGAAATGGATAAAGCCAAGCACAGGGGATGACATGTAACACTATCCCGTATATTTTTCTGTACACGAGCGGTTCCAACGAACCGTGCACGGTCAATACACGAGTCAAACACGGCCCCTATACGTAGCCCCTAAAATGACAGACGGGGGATGATGAGCAGTCATATACGAACGTGGCACGCACCTGCTGCTGCGTGGATTTACTGGATTACGTACTCCTCTAGCTACCTCGCTCGTACGTAATAGGTAGGCAACTTGCCCATATGCGCATTACGCACATACACATTACGCTTGCGACATAGAGGGAGGAAGGGTTCCCGGTTCTCGCTCATAATGCTGGAACGATCAAATGATTAATGCACGCACTCCCTGCATGCCCCTATCTACGAACTTAACGCGCGGTGGAAGCCGTACATTGTACTACACATGTATATATGTATGTGTGTATACCACACCTCGCCACAACATGCATGCGTAAGCAGGGTTACAGCGGGCTGCGGTTCCAGGCGATCGACGTGGTGAAAGGTGGCAAGCTGGAAGACGGAGTGTACATCAAAGAAATCCTGTGTAATTTCAAAGGCACCCCCGGCAACTACCTGTGGTGCATCAAGGCGCCTGGCCCCGGCGCACATCTCTGGTTGCCGATCTACCTGGGAAAAGGTGACTGCCTCGAACGGCGTTTGGGCAAGTACCTGAACTACCACGACGGAACGGCAGGGGTTCTTAGCGAGCGTGTCAAGTACGCAGTGTTCCTAAATTTCCAGCGTCGGGGGTTCCATTTCCAGGTGCGTGCGTGCGTTTTGTGCTTGATGGCTATCTAGCCATCTGGCAGGTCGCACATACGTTGCACGAATGTAGTTTACAGTGTACGTAGTAACAAGCGTGGTGATATACATTATTGTCGATGGCCCGCGTGGTACGTAGACAATCGATCTATCGAGACATTTATTTCAAGCCAGCAGCACTATTCCCTCCTAGCTGCGCGCCTTCCCGCCCGAAGCTAGCCTATGCTGCGACGGAGCCCATGCCTTTCCTCGCTCCAAACCCGCCCACGCGTACGTGCCCCCCTGATCCAGCCTATGTGGCGAGCCGAGAATCCCCTCTGCCCGAAACCGCGCAAGTGATGCTGGCTGCTGATGTATGCATGGACCTGTGGCTGTCTTACCTTGAAGACGGCTTCGTTCCCACCGCCTGCCGTCACCCCGCCAGCGTCAAGAGACCACTGCTGCCAGCTAGAATGAATGCAGAAGTGGCCAACGCAGCCGCTGTACATTCCTGTGGGCCGGGCCAGAGTGCGTGCACAGCAGGCGCGCGGGAGGGGTTTGCCATACGTAACACGCACGGGCGCGGGCACGGAAGTCCAGCCGGGACCCGCAATTCAGGCACCGGGACCCGTAATGACTTCTCAATACTTCACAAAAACGTCTGCAGGCAGGTAAGCATTACCCATGCATTCTCCAACTAACTAACCCCGCCGTCCCGTTAACACACGCCTGCGCAACTACATACTACCGACCACAACAACCCGAGCCACCAATTATAAATCCTCCTTGCTTGGCATTATTTCGTTAGGTGCGGCCACGGCCGGTGTACAACAAAACCGCCAAGGTGGCAGAGACCGAGTCTTTCGATAACTTCAACTTCGCGCTCAACAAGATAGAAAACAAGGGCTACCGCAAGGTGGTGCTGCCCGGCAACCGTGACATCACCGACTACCCGGTCATCTACAAAGACTACAATGACCCCATCAACGAGGCCTTCCGAGTGGCCAGGCGGGCCGCCATCTATCGCCTACCACGCGGACAGATGGCAGACCTTGAGGACTAATAATATATGTGCCTACAAACCGATATATGTATCTGGAGAGGCGAGCGAGAGAGGCGTGCGTGCTGGTGATGATGTAGATCGGTGTAGATGATGAGCCAGCAGGCGTTGTCTAGGTAGAAGATGGAAGTCACGTGCAATGGCTTGTTTGACCAGAGTACCAATGCTGGTGTCGTTTGTTGTGGAGGGCTTCAGGGACGCATGTGCTTCTGAACGTGAGCCCTGGGGCTATGGTGCGGCGGTGCTCTCTCCTGTTGAGAAGGACCTGGCGCAGATAGAGGGCCGCAACGGGGCGCAGGAGCGGGGTACGGTAGCTAGATAGGACGCCGTCGACCCTACCAACTCATAGGGGGTCTGACAAGGTCTAACTTACTAGGCGAGGTTGTCAGGAATGGTCTTTTGCAGCTCCGGACGCAAATTGTCATAGTTACAAATATGAACACTAATATCTCTTGTTGGAATTTGTCAACATTGTTGTTACTGGTTGTCAACAACAAGACGCCTAGGGACGCCTAGGGACGCCTAGGGGCGCCTAGGGGCGCGGATACGGAGGCCGCAGGTCTGGCTGGCGGAACCCCCGCCACCCGTGGAGCAAGTTGTTTGGGATGTGGTGGTGTTGGCCGCGATTGCGGCCATGGAGACTGGTCGCCGATTCATGGCGGCCACCCTGCGTCGGTCAGCACCTGGTCAGGGTCAGACGATCCGGCCGGGACCGATATTGGCAGAACAAGGGGAGCGGCGCGCAATCGCTGACTTTTGGGGGCGCCTCCACGGGTTCGCCCAGTTGGGGCTCCCGAGACGGGGTTGGAGCTCAGTGGGCCCTTTCCACCCTTTCTTGAAAGTGGCGGGGGGAGTCCTGCGATGTGCGGGACCTGCTCCTGACGAAGGATGAGGCGCGGGTTCCCCGCCCTCTGTCTGTTTATCGTCGGGCTCTCCGAACCGGGGTTCAAGTTGGGGACCGGGCCTACCCTCAGATTGGGGTGGAGGTTGGGCTCCCGTTGACATTTTGGTGTTTTGGCCAAGTTATTTCTTATGATGCGGGTTACCCCACTAGCGGTCGCTGGGCAGTGTCACGAGCCAGGCGTGGGCCTTCCAAGACCTCGAGAGGGTGCTGCGTTGGGTGCCTCAGAGGTGGTGGTAGCTGGGTAATGGGGTGCCTGTGTGGGCGACCTCCCCTGTGCTTGGCTTTATCCACTTCTGGGGATTATGCCCGCTGCTGTGCCTATCCCTTTGGTAGTGTTGCCCCGCTGCGCGCCTCTGCTTGCTTCGGTGTCTGACTGGTTGGGGTTATGGCCCGGTGTGTTTTCTTTGGGTGCGGCGTTGTGGTGTGGAGGTGACCTGCCGCCTTGGCGGTGGGGCCTACTGGGGCTTGCTCTGGTATACACCGATGATCCCGTTGGGGTCCGCTGTAACATTCATTCATTCAACAAGACATAAGCAATATCTCATCAGACAGTCCGGAACAATTCCCGCCATACCAGCTCTCCTTGTTAGCCTGACAGGCTCTGACAGGCAGGCCTGTCAGAGCTTGTCTCGCCCCCTATGAGTTGGTAGGGCGATCAAATGTATGCATGCTGCTGGCTATTTCACTGGGAGGTAGGGAACTTTCTTTAATCCCACTGCAAAGATAAGGCTTGCTTGCTTGCTTGCTGAAATGTTTCAACCATTTGCTTGCGGGGTCGATGCGTGGATGGTTCAGTAGTGACTACTAGGTGGCGTTTTATTTGGCCAATCGATCGACCGCTGCTTGTCCGGGCCGTTGCGAGCGAGACGTACATGCTGACGACCTCGACTACACTGAACGGCCACCGACGCAGGCCTGCGTGGTAATTGTCAACGAAGCAACTCGCTAGCTCTCACTGCAACTGTCGCGCGCGTAGATCGGTGGCGCGCGCTGTATATGGACCGGCGGCTCTACGTTGCGGGCGTCCGTCATTACCCTCTGTCGCACGTGAGCAATAATGCAAGGCGGCGTCGGTACGTACGTGTCGTATCGTAGGTGAGAGCGTGCAAAGGCTCCTCGCTAGAGATCGACTAGATCGGTGCATGCTGTGGGAGCGCTTCTAGCCCTTGCTAGCGCATGCTTCCGGTGGCAGCGGCGTAAGACTCATATCGATCAGCGCGCGAGCTTCATCATCACCAACGCTGCCCCCTTCGCTTAATAATAGTCCATGCTAGGGCTTGCTCAGCGTGCGTCGGTGTTTGCATTTTTATTATCCACTGTTACTGGGAGGGCGCTCTGTACGTACTCCGTAGGTCTACCGTATTTAGTCAGCGAGTGGACGTATGCATCGATCGATGGTCGTCAGGCAGGGGTCGGCGGCCCCATGTAAGCCACGCACTGGCTTGTGCGATCGAGGTGTTGCATTATTCGTGATGGGGGACGTGCGTACGGACGGACCCTTATTTGCTCCGTCCAGCGAGCGAGGCAGGTCGGTCTTGTAGTGCTCGCTGATGATGATAGATCACAGATCGGCGGCAGGGGTCGGTGATGATGGATGTATGGATAGGTGGTTTCTGCCGGCGGCGGCGCGCGGCGCATAGATGGGTTCGTTTGCCACGCGCGCACCGTGCTTATATCTTAGGTTATTACGTAGTTGCGGATGGACCCGCTCGCGCCGCCGTGGCTGCTTACTTGATTGCTGCTGCTGCTGATGAGGCGCGCACATACCTACCTACCGACGTCTTCTATCTACCGTACGTACATGCATGCATGTGTGTGCGGGCGTATGTCGGTTTACGTACGCGACGGCCGATCTATCTATCTAGCTACGTACCGCGCGCGGCGCACGCAGGTCGATCGCTCGGGTGTTGGCTGGGGTAACTAGCTCGGGTTTACACGCAAGGTATTATGATTGCTTACGATGTATACCGTATATTTGGTAATCGCTCGGTATGTAAGGCATGATGAGGACCGGCCTGCCTCCGGCGGTCTGAGATGTGCGCGTGTGTGCGTGATAGATCGTCACCTATATATCTGCCGTGGCCGCGGAGGGCTGCTACCGCTGCTGCTGGGGGCGCTGCAGCCCCTCCGTCCGCCGCCGCACACCGTACCTACACATGTACGCCGTGCGTCGCATGTATTCCTGCTGATGAGCAGCCGAGGCTTCGCTGCCGTACTTTCTTGCTAGCTTGCACTGTCCAGGTGCGTGAGTGCGTGCGTGCGTGCTGCACCGCCCTGAATAATATCGGTGCTAGCATAGCTAGCTAGCGTGACTACTGGATGTATGGCCGGCTTTGCTTTGTGCGGGTCATCTAGCTAGCTATGCATGTATCGGCATGCTGATCGGCAATGTCCGTGCGTCAATCAATCAACAGTACCGTATGGACACTAATGTTTTAGGCAATTCAATAACTCTAAAACCGCTCCACGAAAATTATTCGCAGTTCTCCCCGCGCTCTAAAAACAAATTTAAAGACGCACGGCTAGGCGCCTGCTACCCGGGGCGGGCCCCGCCGCTCGCTCTTACGGCACTGTTGTTGTTACAAGAGCGCGTAAGGGCGCCCCGTGGGGCGTGTGTGCATGCTAGGTAACACCATGCTATGTTTGAACTACTTGCTCCACCGTACCTCCAGGACTTCAAAGTCGTTTGCTAGACGCCAGGGTGTTTGTCTGTAACGGGCGGCTGGTGACTGGCTGGAGTCGCTGACAGCCAAAGCAAGAAAGTGCTCGGACGTGCCCCACAAAGAGCTGCAGCTGCGGTTCTTAAAAGTCTCTAAAAGTTTACCCAGTTTCAAGCGACTTTCAAAAAACTTCCTGGTCGCGCCAAAACTTTCCAGCAATATTTCCTAAAAACAGTACCAGTCTAAAATTTATTCCAAAATTATTTTGGAGGTCTTCAAAACTAGGCTCTAAAAACATTAGTGTCCCTACGGTATAGTACGAAGTACATACGTAGTCAATCAGCGGCAGCGCTCCGTCCTGAGCTCATCAAATCTAGGCCCAGCTAGCTATTTATGGTATCAGGACACAGCGCCCGCAGCTGTCTCCGTCGGGTACAACCGACGTTAGGTTTGGTGTTGTATGTACGACTCGTTTTTAGATGATAGCGAGATGCAGAGCGAGATAGAGCGCAAAGCGAGAGACATGCGCAGCGGAAGATAGACTTGAATCCTCTAGTACGACTAGTACGACATACACCATCTATCAGCACCAAGCCTTCACGTCACCTACTTCACAGTTTCCATCCACTTACATACGCAAAGCCTACAACCGCTGGGTTTTTGACGTGGGTTTGAGCAGAGGGTTTCTGCAGGCTGTTGGATGGCACACAGAGTCGGGCTAGTCGCTCGTAGGCGTGACCGCGCGGCGGCGGACCTAAGGTTGCTGCTTGTAACCCTCAGTACGGGACAGTATGCATGTGGCCGAGTACGTGAAGCCTACGGCGAACAGCGCCTGAGCGCGTCGAAACAGTGGAGACGTATATATCCAAGCCGTTTGCTTACAATCCCATACGTGCGTGATTGGTGACCTCGCTCAGAACTCACGCACGAGTCAAGAGCAGTATCCTAAGCAAGTATTATTCACCATATGTTCAGCGCGCCGCGCCCACGCCAGCTGCCCGCCGGAATTCAGCATCGAGCGAGGCGTATACAGTTATTCTATTGCAATTGTCATGAAAGCAAGAGATTTATATTATTCTACTAATACACTTGCCTCGATCAATGCACGCGCGCGGCTTCATTCCTAGGCCGCCGTATTCGTTCATTCGATCGATCATCCGCTACATCCGCCGCCAGGGCCTGGTAGCTGTGCCTGTTTAGGTGTTCAGAGCTGCCGGGCAACTGCGCCTTGTGTACGCCCGTGGAACGGACCTATCTTCATAATCCACTTCGTATCTTCATACGTACTTCGCATCGTCTTCATAGAGGGTTGATGCATGCGCACTAATAATTACTTGTAATTACTTCACACGCCCGCCCGCAAATAAAGTGCTTCAGATTATTTTTACTTCTTACGAAGAGGAAATGCATATCGATATATGAAGAAGACACCAGACAACATGAAAATGATGTTACGTAGGAACCTGTAGCTAGGAAGGAGGGTAGGAAATACGGTCGCGCAGGCCAATTTTTGGAGGGGCCGTGGTCGCCCAATCTACTTGCTTCCCCAATTTACCCCCTCGGCTTCCCCATACTTTTTCATGAATGGCATTGTTCGGTCCTGCCGCTAAAATAGCTGGACCATTTGCGTTTGCCTGGTTAACGTTGGCTTGGGATTCGCAAAGAGGATGAGTCGCTCTCCAATAAGTATACGTCAAAGATATTTTTGTGAAAGATAAAATTATTTCTTGAACGTTTCTGATACACACGACAACTTAGTTGTGCGTCGATCGATTGTACGTACAACGGTGATGGACAACACAGGACAACACCGTCATTCAAACAGTACAGGGTCACTAACAATGAAAATCCGGAATACATTCCACATGTAAGCAATTCTTTGGGGCAGGCATTACAAATGCACCGATCCTGTGTAATAGGCTCGTAATAGGAGATGTCCCTGCACATTACCTGGACCTACACCTACAACGGTTTTGGATATATAATAATAATCATACATGCTTACACGTTAAAATTGCTCAATGCTCGTCCCCATGCCTGCTGTCCGTCGAACCCCGTGCAAGGTGGCCGCTGTAGGCACGGGCTAGAAGCACACCGGCCGGCGGGGGATGTGATGCGCAGACGCCTCAGCGTGGCAGGATACGCAAGGTGGTAAGCATGGGGCGGGCGGGCGGGTTCTGATTGCGCCGCGGCCATTCCTATGCTCTGGACGAATCGAACCTGTCAGGACGTCACGACATAGTAGTGACACCGTCGTAGTTTGTGATTTCGATGTTCCGTTAACACCATTACGCAGCGCCAAGAGCGCCAAGTGTGGTGAGCAGGATCGAAGTTCGCGTTCTGTCTACGAACGACGGGCGCGCAGCTGCCCGTGATCTGTTGCAGGAATTGTCGATTTGGTTTTCCGGGGACTTTCCAGACGGTGCTTTAGGCGCATTGGTGTGTTTACCCCGTTTTCTATCGTTTGCAGCAGGTTGTGCAGTGGGCGCTTGTCATCGCCCGAATTAGGTGATCAAGGGCGCGCGTGTGCCCGAGTGTACTGCCCAGTGTGTTTGGACCCACCGCACTGCTCTGGGCTAGCGGCGCGGCACCTTTCTGTACTGCTTCGAATTAGGGATCAGTGCCGTTGAGACTTGGCGGCACCAGGTAGTAGGTGTGCTGCCGGGAAGCTTCTGGTCTCTGTCTGACATAGCGTCATCGGTCGGCATACATGTTGCCGTACCCCTCGCGCTGTCCGTTGTGGGTACTTAGTGCGAAGAGAGCAAATGTACCTTTGTCGTTTGGCTATCGAAGCAATTCTTCGTGAGCGTAATAGACCAGCAATCTATGCCGCATTGTGTGCGAAGGACCATTTGAGTCATTTGTGTAACTATTGTCACGACCAGTCTGCGAGGCTATCTGGGTAGGCGCAACGCGTTCACAAGATCCGCTCTTGGCGCCAGGTTGCACTGCGATCCGTTCCGGGCCACCAATCTGACACAGCCAGCACGTCTGCGTCATCCGCCAGCTGAAGGTTCAGCTGCTGAGCTTCTGGTCATCATCGTCTGGTGTCAGCCGAGCTTTGGTTCAGTCTGTCAGCGGAGTTTTGACTTCGTGGCAGCCAGCTTCGTGGCAGACAGCTATATATTATTATCATACCACTGCACATAGTACGACAATCCGTACATGTCCTGTCATGACAAGGATGAGGCCAGTGCACGTCTAGCATTTGCCGCATTCTAAGCATATGGCAAGGTGCGTGTCTGCTGCTGAGCAAGCCCGATATTGTACGGAAGCGGCGGCAGCTTTGCGGATCCAGTAGTTGGATCCAAAAGCCCCCGGCCGCTGCCCCTGGGACGACGCTCACAGCATCGCCGCCCAGAGGACTCCCCCTTACCAACCAAGCAAGTCAGGACCAACCAGGAAGGCGGTGCGCCGTGGCTCATCTCCACTAGTATGCAAGAAGGCAAACAGCATGACATACATCCTTGTGAAACCAAAACTGAATTCCTCGGGCCCGGAGACGAAACGACCGTCCTGAAACCCAGGCAGGCCGCCGACCGAAACAAATCGCCCAAAGACAGCGAGCAAAGATCAGACACTGATGACCAATCTTTAGACGGGACGACAAGACATACACTGTACGGCGACGTGCGAAACCTGTGCAGGGCCGGGGCCGACCCACTCAAGACCCAATGAACCCTACCATACATACACGTGGGCACGTGGGCCAGGCGCATCCCCCCCATCACGTGGCCCCTCGCGCGGGCAGCACCACATGCACCACCGACAACTCCTCCTGGGCCGTACAACCGGACCGCCGGTTTCCTGGCTACGGTGCAGTCGATATTCCGCATCCCATCCCATCCCATCCCATCCCATCCCATCCGAGCCCGCTCTCCCAAGACGAGCCGCGCAAATCCAGCCTCTTTACATACAGCTGGCTGTAGCTGTTGTTGCTGCCGGAGCCCGCTCAGGCCACTACAGCATGCTTGGCGCTCACCGCTTGGCGCTCACACCTCACACCTCTCACAGCTGCAGCAGCAGCGCCTGGGCCGCCTCCCAGCCCGTCACGTAGGCATCCGCGGCGCGCGGACCCTTGCACCTGCGGGCCGGGTCGGGGCGGGGCGGGGTTTTGGGGGGGGGGCGGGTCGGGGCGGGGCGGGGTTTGGGGGTCGGGGCGGGGCGGGGCGGGGCGGGGCGGGGTTTTGGGGGCGGGGCGGGGCGGGGTTTGGGGCGGGGTTTGGGGCGGGGCGGGGCGGGGTTTTGGGGTCGGGGCGCAGTCACGGGTCGGGAGGCGCGGCGGTCCCAAGCAAGCGAATCAGCCGCGGCGGTAAGACCCTGGGTCACCTGGCGGTGGTCGCTTGATGGGTGGGGCCGTGGACCCCCCGCACCTGCATCGCCGAATGACGACACGCCGGTGCAGGGACAGCACAGATGCGTTTCGGGTACTGCTGGGTCACCTGCCGTCTGCCGGGTCGTGCTTCTGTTTACATGCCGGGCCGGTGCTGACGCGGCTACCCCGTTCCATTATTGTCTTGATGCAGTATCATTTGCAGGTTGTCATGGTAAGTAGATTGGGAACCGGTTTGGGTCGGGCGGGTGTCTTCGCTCTGAAGACACACGCGACGGGCTGGTTTGGGCGGTTTCCTCGCTAAACACATGTACGACATACCGGACACGGGATAGGGAATACGACGTGTTCGGGCGCGCACGTAGGCGGCGAAGCATCAACGCCCACCCAGCCACCCGTGCCACACGCACCACCCGAATTTCGCAAACTAGCTACCTAACGATACCTGAACCCTGAAACACTTGGTGCGCATCCGCAGGGCCCAGGACCGCAGCAGAGAAGCAAGAGCAGGGCAGAACATCGCAGGGCGTTGAATACGCAGGGCGTTGGATGTTAAAAAAACGTAGCAGAGAAGCAAAAGCAGGGCAAAACATCGCAGGGCGGTGCAGGGGGCGGCGCACGGCGGTCCCCCATGACCGCTCTACACTCCCCGGGTCGCCCCCGCTGCGTTCTGTTGGAAGTTCCTGCCCCCGCGAGAGACAAGGCCCCTGCTCGCTGTAGCTTTTGCGGGGCTGGTAAGGGGGTTAAGGACCCCTTTCCTACCTCAGAGACCGGTCTTTGTTCTAGGCTGTAGCAGCGGACTGCCGTATGTTAAATACATACCCGCTACATCCCCGCTCTGCCGTACTACCCACCAGTCTCCGCAGACCCCCAGCCGCATCTCGGGTCGCAGCATGAAGTGTCCCGCCAGCTGCAGACCGCCGCCGTCGCCACCACTGCTGCTGCTGCCGCTCAGCTCGTTGGGCAGCGGCTGCGGCGGCCGCGGGTTGAGCGGGTAGGCGTTGTTCCAGCGGTGCGCCTCCATGTGCACCACGTCGGCATCGGAGATGGGCGTCTGGGGTCGCATGCATCACCGGCAGGGAAGCGACCCGTGGGTCAGTGGCGCACCGATGATGGATGGCAACGATCGACCCGCGGGTCGGTGGCGCACTGATCAAGAATCGGAGCGAAGCGCAGTTCATGGCGCAACAACCAGCGAACAAACAAAGTATCTCAGTAAGCCGCCACGGCTGGCGGCACCCAAACCCTAGTCACCCACACGTGTGCTGTACCCCCTACACACTGGACGAGATTCCCGTATGTACGGGTGCCCAGCTAGCGCCCATGATGGGGCCCCCATAGATGAACCCCAAGCCCTCCCGAGCAAGAGCACCCCAGACGTGTAATGTGTCTGGGCAGCTTCCACTTGAACCCCAGACGCAGCACGAGCCAGGGTGCACTTCCTCCCCCCCCACCACCACCACACACGTGCCAGCCCGCAACGACTGCCTCCTACGCGTGTGCCCTTCCCCGAATGGCGCCTCGCGTTCCGTTGCACCGCCCAGTAGGTGTCGTACCGTAGGCGCCCCTTCCATTCATGGTGGGTTCGGGTTCGCCTGGACTTGTCCTCTATTACGGTGCTTGCCCTGCTGCCCAGCATCCATCCCCGGGCCTTCCCCCTCCGGTGGTATGGGCCTGCCCGCCTCCTGGCCCCCTCCTGCCTTGGCTCCTGCCGCGCAGCAATCTCCTCTATCTGTCCCCCTCTTCCCCCTTCCTCTGCTGCCCCTCCGCCCCCCTCTGCCGCCCTTTCGCCCCCCTCTGAAACCCCCTCCCCCAGCTGCCACCCCCCCACCCACCTGCACCAGGTGCGCAAAGTCCCGCAGCAGCTCCCTCGCCACCTCCGCGGGGGCCACCTCCCGCCGGGCGTTGCTCCAGTCGGGGCCGCCGTGGACCACCCACGCCTCGCCGTCGCCGCCCGACACCGCCGGCCGGCCCGGCTTGGAGGAGTCACGGGCCAGCCAGGCGATGGGGCCGTACTGAGGGGCGCCGCCGGCGGGGTCGGGCCGGCTGAGGAGCACGCCGTCATAGGGGACCTCTGCAGAGCTCCGGGAATGAAGGGGGCGGCGGGAGGCCGGGCGCGGGGGCGGGGGGGGAAGGGCTGGGTGGCGGAAGTGCAGACTGGGAAGCAAACGTCACGTCATTCAGGTCCGGGGGTTAAAACGTGACCACATACACACACGCGCGCGCGCCGTGCCGGCAACGGTACGGTCATCGGTTTCATCGCTGAATTTGGGTTCCGGGTGCTGTCATCTACATCGACGGCGGTCGAGCTGGACTCCTCTGTTCTTGCGGCTCAGTTCCCCTGAGCGCGCACTTGCGCGCGCTGGCCCCGGCCCCTCCCTCCCCTGCCGTACACGCCGATACGGCCCGCCTTGCGTTCCCTCGAAGCACGGGTCGGTTCCGCCCGTCTGCGTGGGTTCCTCTGTATTATTTGCTTCCCATCACCGCCGCTCTGCCTTCCCTCGCCTACGGAAACGTCAGCACCCCCCTTTTTGTCAATAAAGACAGCGAAACCGCAAAAGGGCAACGTCAACACCTCCCCCCTACTCAAGCTGCCGTCCAGCAATAGCCCCCTCCCTCCCTCCCTCCCTCCCACGCACCTATCTTCTTGTTGAGCGCCACCATGAGCGCCCAACACACGTTGGAGCGGATCCCTCTCGCCGCCTCCACCACCTCGGGCGCCAGCGGGGCGCCCGCCGCCGCCGCCCCGCCCTCGCCGCTGCTGCCCGCCGCGGTGCTGCTGCTGCTGCTTGGGGTGCTACTGCTGGTACTGCTGCTGCTACTGCTGTTCGGGCTGCTACTGCTTGCCTCCAGCAGTCGGGCGGTGGAGACGCTGCTCATGGCCGTGACCACCAGGTCGAACCGCGAGGACTGCAGCCTGGGCGGAGGGGGGAGGGGGGGAGGAAATTGGACGACATATTTATTTATTCATTTAATTATACTGGGCGACGGCGGAGGGGGGAGCAAGGGGGAGGGGGGCAGCAGGGGCCCAGGCTGACATGAGGGGCATGCAGCAGCGACCAGCGGAGGGCGGGAGGGCGGTCACGGGGGGGGGAGCGCGGGCGCGACACGGGGCCCTTTCGGACCCGCTCTGAGGTCCCCCGGGGGGGAGGCAAATGCGTGACCCATGATGGTGGTGGTGGTGGTGGTGGACGGGCGGTGAGTTCACGTCGCTGGTGGGCGCCGTGGTCGTCATCCGCATTGGGGTCGTGGGGGTGGCCGGGTCCGGTGGCGTGGGGTTGGCGTGGGGGTGGTGGAGTTACCGTACTCACGGTGTATGCCTTGGAGAATGAAGGGAGAGCGGCGAGAGACCACCGGTGCCGTACCTTCGGCCCCGAGGCCCCGAGGTCTCAATGGCGCCACCCTGCACCACACGCTCACCGGGTGGTGTCGGCTGGCTGGGTGGGTGGGTGGCTGGGTGGGTGCAGGGTGGCCGGCCAGGGTGGGCCGCCGGCTGGCTGGCTGGCCGCAGACCAACAGCGGCGGCGTGCGTTGGCCCCGGCAGCACCCCGCCACCCACCCGGGTGGGCTCATCCGCCCGAATCCATTCTTGGGCTACATCCTTTGATGATGCACCCCGCCGCACCCACCCATACCCCCATCTCCCTTCAACGTAACCCCGCATCTCCGAGCCGCCGTATACCATCACGCACGCCGACCCACTTTGCAACAGCCTCGTCCACGCCGCCCCCGCCGGCCGCTCCGCCGCCGCCGCCGCCGCCGCCCCCGGTGCGCTTCGCGCTGACCGTCCACACCCCGGCAGCCGGGTCCCATCTCAGCCGCTCCACCCGCGTGGCGGTGAGGGTGCTCAGCCGGGGCCCCGCGCGGGCCGCCAGCGCTCGGCCCACCGCGCTGTTGGTGGGGGTGCCCACCCACAGGGACTTGCTGGCGTCTGCGCGGGGCGGGGCGGGGCAGAAAGGGGGAGAGCGGAATATCAGCTTTGGTTGAAGATGTTATTTGTACTTTGTATAATATGTTGTTATAGATTGATAACAAAGCAAGATTATATTACAATCTAGTATATATGTATATATATTTAATATATTTAATATATATTAATTATATATATTAATGTATTTATCATTATTACATACATATTATCAATACGTGCCTCGGGGTTTCCTGTCTGGGCCCAGCGGGCGGGAGCGGGGCCGCAGGCGCGCAGTGATGTGGCTGGCAGCGGGCGGCGGTGCCTGGGGGCGAGCAGCCAGGTCGGCTGACAGCAGCAGCAGGTGTCACCGCCCCACCCCCACCTACCCAATCCTTACCCCACCTACCCACGTCGAATGAGGCCATGTCGACAGTGCCATCCTCCGCCAGGTGGGCCGACCCCACGGGCCGCCCGCCCAGCCACTGCGCCACGGCCCCCATCTGCCGCAGCTCCTCCAGGGTCGCCTCAAACAGCGGGCTGCGGGGGGAGAGGTACTGACAGCCTGCGTATGGGGAGGGGGCCGCCGCCGCGGGGGGGGGGGTAGGGCCTTGGGGGTTTGATTGGCATAAAGGGGGACCCCGCACACGCCGCAGAGTGCCTAGGGTTGGATGTCGGACCACGTGCAGGGTCACGGCCGCCTCGGCGTGCATGCATGCACTACTTGCCCCCCTGGCCCTGCATAAAACTGCGTGCCTGTATGTGACCGTGTTCCGGGTGTTTGGACGGTGCGGGCCGGTGGGATTGTGCGGAGGACGGCGACGTGCGGGGAAAGCAACGGCAAAGAGGGGGCGGGGTGGCACTCCCCTTAGTGGCGGTGCTGGCAAGGCCCCTTTCCGGAGGGGAAGGGAGGGATTCGAAACTGGGGACGAGCGGCGTCCGAGCGACGAGGTATTGGCCACCGGCGTGGCCGACCGGGTCGGGCAGGTCGTACTCGGGATCCGCCGTACAAGGGGCAAACACGCACACGTCGTCTGCAGTGTCGTACCATGGTCGAAGGTGAGCCGCTCGCCGTGGCTCCCCAGTGTCACGGTGCGAGTGCACGTGCGGCCGCCCAGGCCGCGACCCTGCTGGGGAAGCAGGCAGGAAGGAAGGAAAAAGAGTGTGGGGCGCCAGAGGCTGGAGCGCGCAGACCCAGATGAAGCTATTGACGCGCAGACAGCACACAAAGTAATTCAAGTAACTAAACGGCAGATGAGCTACATTGTCGTGAGGAGGAGTCGGTGCAGGTTACAGCGCAGCTCGGGGACTGACTGTTCTTGATGGTGAAATGGGAAATGCGGCGGTGGCGGCCTTTATGCGTGTGGTAAAACGTCCGCGGGTGACATGCGGGCAGGAGGCGCCCTCAGCCTCGGTCTCAGCGCCATTGCGGTTGCGGCGGGGTTTGAGGGGCCCCTGGATTGCGTGGCGTCCGCTTGGTGGGTTGCGGTGGGTACGTGGGTTCACAGAGCAGGACCGCATGCACCACAGCATCGCCCTGGGTTGTGAGTCTGTTTGAATTTGACTTTTGTGGTGACCTAGTGGGGACTGCTGGGGCCATACCTGCTCGACAAGCACGACGTCCAGACCGGCTTTCGCTAGCACATCAGCTGCAGCTAGGCCAGCGAAGCCCCCGCCAACGACCAGGGCATTGCCAGAAGCCGCCGTGCGCACATGTCGTCTTAGAGGCTGTGCGGATGGTGCCGCAGGGGCGCCCGGACAAGCTCCGTGTGCATGACGACATACCCGGCTGACGTTCCGGACGCACTGCATTGCGATATGAGGTAAAATAGGTCAGGTGGTAAATTAACGGTGCAGGGCCAGCAACTTGGGCGTGCAAGACGTCCCGATTTCTGTTTCGTGGAACCCGAAAGTCTGGTAGTTCCAACGACATTGAACAGACCCAGCACACATGGGAACGAACTTGCTTTAATGACAACTTGCAATACATAACATACGCTGCTTTGAATTGTTCCTTTATTGACGAAGCTTCCTTACCGATCGACTTCCGTTTCTCACCGTCAAGGGCGGTTTCATGTGACATTTGCGGCCAGCCAAGGTCTTGATTTCCTTGACTGTAACAAGTACCGCGCTGGTCGCTGCGCGTACGCGCGTGGAGGCGGCCGGGCCATGACCGCACAGCAGCTATAGGCGGGAGCTTGGATAGTGCCCACAGGCTGCGATGCCACGGAGGGGACAGCATGATGATGACGACGGAGATGAGGGAAGAGACGATATCTTCACCAGCATCCTCTTCGGGAACATTAACGAGGACGGTCGCGCCGATGTCGACTACCTTGACGAGGTGTGGGGCTGCGACTCCCGGCCCGTGAACCCCCTCACATCAACTGGGGCTACGCTGAGCTGTGCCTGCGGCGGCTAAGCTGCGTTGCCTTCCACACCGCCGGGAGTTTCCCCTCCGCGTCGATGGCCGCCCTCCCTCCCTGGTTACCCGGTCGCAGGACGCCCGTCAAAGCCTCACGGTCCTGCGGAGCAAGTTGGACAAAGAGGAAGGGCTCACCAAAGGCCTGACAAAGGTAAGAGCTGGCGCGCGAGCCGGAGGCAGCAGCCAAACCCGGCGGCTGCAAGTCCCGGTCCCGCAGCGCGGCGCCGCCGCCCGGCGGCGCCCCCGTTTCTCGGACCCCCCCCCCCGGCTTTCCCGAAGCTCCACCACCCCGGCCGCCACCGGCAGCGCTGCGAGCCTCCCTCCGGAATCATCACTGGCCAGCCCGTTCTGCGGGCCTCTCTTCGGTCTTCGCATCGGAGCATCTCTCTCCTCCTCGTCTGGGGCCCCGTTAGTGGACTGCCTGGTCTGCGGAACCAGGGGGACCTAGACCAACGGGCCACCTCAGAGCGCAGCGCGGTCACTCCACTGAAGGGGGAATGGGGGGCCGCCGTGGAGGTGGAACTCGTCGAGGTCTTCGCGCCTGAGGCGTGCCCCTAGGGTTCGTCCCAGGGCGTGCGTGCCTGCCTCGGGTACCCCCTGCGGCCCCCGTCCTCCCTATGCACGGGATGTGGGTCAGGGCTGTGTCCACATCTATACGCCCCACACGCCCTGAACTCCTCCACACACGCCTCCTCGCCTCCTCGTTCTTGCAGTCACTGCAGGGTTGCATCTGTCCACCGAGTCTCTACATCGCCCCAAACGCACCAACACAATGCCCCCTGCGGGTGCCGTGCCCCTGGCCCCCTTGCCCCCTTTTTCCCGCCGCCGGTCTGGGCTCTTTTGTCCGGGCTTCTTTCGCTTTGATCCCCCGGCCCCGTGCCGCTGCTGTCGCTGCCCCCGACCCCGGGCAGGAGGTTGAGGATGACGGCGGGGGCGGCAGTGACCCGCTGGCCGCCGCCACGATCCGGCCCGTGGCGAGCGCCGTCAACTTCGAGTCGGAGACCGACGAGGCGGACGACTACGACGCGCCCGCCCGGACCGCTGGAGCCGCCGCGGGGTGGGTCGTCGCGGAGCACTGCCCAAACGCGAAACCTTAGAGCACTACCTAAACGAACACACGGAAGCAGTCCGGGCGATGGGGCTTGATTGGGCGCTCTCCACCCCGCACCGCACCGCTGTGATACCCGCCCCTTGCACGTGCCGTGTGCCATGCGTTGGGGTCAGGCACCGGGGGGGTTGGGGCGGGGCCCGGCGGCCGCTACTGCCCCCTGAATAACGTTACTTGAGAGTGACCCAGTTGGTCCTGACAGCCCTCTGGCGACCTTCTTACGGTTCCTGGAGCATCCACCCGGCCCCTTCGATGAGGCCCCCTGTGAGTAGAAAGCGTCTTGACATCCCAGGTGTTGGGCCCCAAACGACGCCTGAGTGCCCCCATCCCACCTGTCCTCCACACCCGCCCTCCAAACCCCCAAAACGCGTCCTGCCCTCGCCCTGCAGCCCCGGTCCGCTGCCCTTCATGAACGGCGTCCAGGCGTACATGCAGCGTCCGCAGCCGGGGGCGGCAGCGGTGTTCGGCGGCGGCGCAGCGGCAGCGGCGGCGGCAGGGGCGGGGGCGGCCGGCGAGGACGACTACGACTCGCCGGGGCCTGTCCCCGCGGGAGGGGCGGCCATGGCGCCCGGACGTCCGCTTCCGGGGTTGATGGTGCCCGGGCCTTTGGTTCCGGGCCTTATGATCCCGGGGACCATGGCCCCGGGGGCCATGGCTCCAGGGGCGCCAGCGCTAGGCCCCCTGGCGATGGGACCCTTCCAGCCGCCGCCCGCCGGGTTGACCGGGCCGGCCAGTCTGGTGCCGGGGCCTATGGGACCGCCGCCGCCGCCGTCGTTCGGGGGCGCGCCTGGGTCGGTGGCGGCGATGATGCCGGGGCTGGCCCCGGGGGTGACAGCCCCAGCGGCGATGGCCCCTGCGGTCATGGCCCCGGGGGCGCCTGCCCCGGCTCCTGCTCCTGCGGGGACTGCAGCGCCGGGGGGAGGACCAGCAGAAGGTGTGGCGGCGGGGCGAGGTGCGGCGGACCGGGAGAAAAGATATGCCCTATATCTGTGCAAGAAGATATAAATCCGTCTAATGCAGCGGCATGTTGTGTACTGGTGTCGTGTGTGGCCGGGCGTCTTCGGCGCGTCGGGGGTTGACGGAGCACCCGCTGGTTCTTCGGGGCAGGGGTTGGGCAGCTGCCTGTAGAGTCGTGGGTTGCGTGGTGGTGGGGAAGAGGGGCCTGGACAGGGGAAGGCGAGCCACCCCCACCGGCTGCGGGACCCCGGGACGCGCCCTCGGCGTGGTTTGGGGCGCGGCCACGCGTGCCTCCGTGCACCATCTGTCTGTCTGTCTGTCTGTCCGTGCCTGACCCGAACCAGTGGCCCAATATGTGTGTCTCCCACGATGCGGCGGTCTCGTCGTCGGCCGCTGTCCACAGGAGCGGCCGCCGCTGGCACTGCCGCCGCGGAGCCCCTGGAGCCTGGACCGCCCCTGGACCCCAAGGCGCAGCTGGTGAGGGCCCGGGGCAGGGGCAGGGGGAGACCGTAACGTAAACCCAACGTAACGTAACGCAGCGTAATGTGGTGAGGGACGTCACCCCTGTGCTGCCACAGGCGCCCTGCGAGCGACCCGTGTGGCGCACACGGCACATACGGCACCCGAGCATGATCTGGGTTCGGCGCCCTCCCGTCGGACTTCACCCGGGTCCTGGATCGGGCCCTCTGGCCTATCCCACCCCACCCCACCCCACCCCACTCCTCACCCCGCCCCCAGGAGTCCAAGCAGGACGCGCTGGGCCTTCAGATCCTGGCGGTGCTGCCCAGCGGCGAGCGGGTCATCCGCCACACCGCCCTGGACATTTTCAACTCGGAGCGGCACAACCGGGACATGCGGGTGGGGGCGGGGTGGGGGGAGGGGGAGGATAGGGCCGGGAGGAGCGGATAGGGCCGGGAGGGCGGGACGTAAGACTACTGGGAGACTAGTTGGAGGGATAGGTTGGGGTTTTGGGTGAACGCTCAAAACCACAAAACCACAAAACCACATTTGGGTGATCGCTCTAATGTGTGTGCAGAAGATCACTGAGCCGCGAGGAGCGAAGTCCAGCGTAACAGGCGATGTAGGCGAAGGAAGTAAATGACACCCGAAATATCCGGAACTCGAAACCCGAAATACCGACAACCCAGATGGTAGTGCGTGGTGACGGCGACGTAGAGGATAGACGCAGACCCGCCGCATCCGCGAGCGACCGTTGACTGAGGCGGAGGCGGGCGCCAGAGCTCCGGTAGCAACCGCCGGCGGAATGGCTGCTGTATCGTAGTCTAAATCAAGAGACTAGTGGAAACAACCTATGGAAACTATCCTAATGCAACAAAGCGCGGGTTGGGTGCGACCACGGCGCGTGCAACGCCTAAAGCAAAACACCGTGCCCAGCACAACCGGCCCAGCCCGTGCAAAGGATGCGATCGTACTGACCTGAAGACAAGAACGCGGTAAGCCAGGCTTTGCAGCACAGCGCTAGTAGTCGGCAGGGTTCGGCGAAGGCGACATGCGTAACGGGTGGCAAAGCAAGGACAGACGTGCGCGCGACGGGCCTAAAGTAAGTAAGTAAAATGTGTGTGTGGGTGTGTAAACTGAGCCTGTGTGTATGTGTGTGTGTGCGCAGCTCGATGCAGCGGAGTACAGCGCCGCAGTGGCGGCCGCCCGGGAGCGGCAGCGGCGGGTCCAGAAGCAGCACGCGGCGCGGCTGGCGGCGGAGCAGTCCCGGCGGGAGCGATTGGCCGCCGCGTCAGCGGCGGAGACCGCCGCCGCAGCTGATGCTGCCGCGGCTGCGGCCGCCGCCGCCGCAACAGCAGCAGGCGGTGGTGCGGGAGCGACGGCGGCGGTTGCGGCGGGCGAGGCGGCAGCGCCCGCGCCCCTGGAGGCGGAGGACCCCGACCTAGAGGAGCAACGACGGGCGGCGGCGGCGGGGCGGCTGCCGGCGGCGCTGGTGGATGACCTAGCGTTGATGCGGCCGGCGGGGGACGCAGCGGCAGCAGCGGCGGCAGCGGCGGCGGCGGCGGGGGGCAAGGGCGGGCTGATGGGGGAGCTGGAGGCGGCGGACCAGGCGGCGGCGGCGGCGGCAGCCGCTGGCATTGGTCTCGGAGCCGAGGGATCGGATTTGGAGGGCGAGGAGGCGGAGCTGGAGCCGGAGGGGGATGCTGGCGGGGCGGACAGCGGCCGGGGGCGGGGCGAGGGCGAGGCGCGGCCGCACCGGTGGGTTGGGCAGTAAGGGTCTCTCAGGCCGGTGGGCGGGGGCTGTCTTTATTGACACAGAGAACTGTCCCACCCAACCAAGCCCGGGAAAGGACAACCACGGTGAAGGACCACCACAATGCCCCTTATTGGTATGGATACCAGCCAAGTTACAGTGGCGGGCTCCGTCAGCAGTTGTGTATAGTCGCCGGGGCTGCATGGGTCGGGAATGAAGGCCTGGCGCAGGCTGCGGGGGTCCCGCAGCCCCCAGGAGGGCGGAAGGGAGGGTTCAGAGGAAACCTGTCCACGTGCTCAGACACACCCGGAGGCGTGGGGTGGGGCACGCCAGGTACATAGCAAAGTGCCCGGGCCAGTCCCGGACAGACCCCGGGGCGGAGGGCGCTGACCTAGCCAACGCCCGCCTGGAGGTAAATCCTCACCGGCTCACCGGCCCCCCTCACCGGCCCCCCTCACCGGCCCCCCTCAGTGGCCACCCTCAGTGGCCACCCTCAGTGGCCACCCTCAGTGGCCACCCTCAGTGGCCACCCTCAGTGGCCACCCTCAGTGGCCACCCTCAGTGGCCACCCTCAGTGGCCACCCTCAGTGGCCACCCTCAGTGGCCACCCTCAGTGGCCACCCTCAGTGGCCACCCTCAGTGGCCACCCTCACACATCCCTCACCGGCTCTAGGGGGGAGAGCTGGGCTAAGTAGGGGTCCAAGGAAGAGAAAAACCCTAAACCCAGAAACACACCCGGGCGCCTGGGCTTAGTAAGGGTACATGTGCCGTGAGTAACCGCTTGGCGGTCCGTTGCCGTGCTCTCACTTTTGGCTGGGCCGGCATGTGACCGTTACCACACCGTTGCCACACGCCTGTGTTGCGGCAGGGGGTGCGACCCCTCGCTGTGCCCCTTCCACCCCGAGGAACCCGCACCCATGATCCTGCTGCCGCCACCGGCACCGGCACCACCACCACCACCGGTGGCGGCAGCGGCGGCGGGCGCCGCGCCGGCGCAGCCAGCAACAGCTCCCGCAGCGGCAGGGCCGGCGGCCGGGGCGGCGGCGGCGCAGCCGCCGCCGCCGGCGCCTCCCGCCGCGGCAGCGGCAGCAGCGGCCGCGGCCGCCGGCGCTGCGCAGCCGCCGACGGCGACTGGGACCGCGGCACAGCCGGCGGCGCCGCCAGGGCCCGCGCCAGCTGGCGGCGGCGGCGGTCGGGACCACCCCGACTACGCTCCGTACGCGATCGTGCCGCCGCAGCTGTCCGCGGCGCTGTCGGAAGCCCTGGCGACGTCGCTGCGGCTACAGCGGGCGCGGGACTGCGCGTTGTGGGACCCCGACCCCGGGGAAGACTTCGCGGATGACTACATGGCGGACGAGCTGGCGGCGATCGCGGAGAGCCGACCCGCGATGGTGGGTCTAACGCCGGAGGCGCTGGCGTTCGGCGTCTTCGTGGAGGACTGGGAGGACGACATTCTGTGGGAGGGCGCGGCGGCGGCTGCGCGACACGGCGGCGCCGGGGCCGGCAGCGACGGCGCGGCGGCGGCGGCGGAAGGGCGGGCGGGGTCGCCGGTGCCGGCGGCGCCAGCCGGGGTCAGGGGACATTGCGTCATAGAGGAGGTGGAGGAGGAGGAGGAGGAGGAGGAGGGCTCGGCAGCGGGAGCCGCGAAGGAGGCGGGGCCGGGCCTGACGGCTGACGGCGCCGGCGTGGGTGCGGAGGCGATGCAGGTGGACAGCGGGGCGGCGGCGGTGGCGGCGGCGTTGACGACGGTGAGCATCATACGGCGCTCCGCAACCCCTCGTATGCTCCCGGAGGCGCTGCTGGCGGCGGCCGGTGCGACGTCGCGGCCCTCTCACCGGGGTGGGTTCGGGCATCCCGGAGAAGGTGACGGTGATGGTGATGGCTCCAGGGAAGCCGCCGAGGAGACGGCCTCGCCGCGAACCCCGCCGTCGCCGCCGCCGCCGCCGCCGGCGGTGGCGCAGGCGGCCGCGCAGCGGCGCTGCAAGTGGGCGGCGATGCGTGCGTTGGGGCTGTCGCAGCGGGGGGTTGCAGCCGCCGCGGACGGCGACGTGCCGATGGGGGACAGCGCCGCGTGCCGTACCGCCGTGGCGGCGCCGCCGCGCGCGATTCCGTCGAATCGGCTGACGCCGTCCGCGGTGTGGCGCGGCCGACCCGTGGTCACGTCAGCGGCGGAGCTGCTGGGCGCCCCCCGCGCTCGGCCGGCGTCGGCGCAGCGGTCTCGAAGTACGGCAAGTACGGCAGCAGAAGGGACGAAGGCGGCGGCGGCGACGTCGGAAGCGGGCAACGGCGCAGCGGCGACGGAGCCGGCGGATGCGCTGGGCGCCGCCGCCGCCGCGATCGCGTCCGCCGCGGCGGCGATGGGCGCATCGGATCCGCTGCTGGCGGCCGCCGCCGCGGCGGCGGCGGCGGCGGCGTCAGCCGCCGTGCGTGGCGCCGGGGACGACGGCGAGCGGGCGATGCCGCTGGCGCTGCTCGGCGCGGCGGAGGCGGCGCCGCTGCCGCGGGCAGTGGACTCAGCGGAGGCGCCGCCGGACCAGCGGCTCTTCGTCGACGGACAGCATCCCCAGATGCTGCGGCTCGACAAACAAGCGGCGGCGGCCGCCGCCGCCGCCGCGGCCGCCGCCGGCGGCTTCGCGCGCAGCACCGCGCGGTACTACCACCCGGCGCTGGCGCTCTCCAACGACGACCCATGGGTCGCCACCGCCATTGACGCCGCGCCCGGCGCGCCGCCGGCGCCGCTCGTCCACAACCTCAACGACCCGGCGCTGGTGTACCGCGCGCAGGCGCCCGCGGCGCCCGCCGCGGCGGAGGACGGCGCTGGGTCGGTTTCGGAGCAGCTGCGGCGCGCGGCGGCGCTGGTGGCGCCGCCGGTGGTCCGTCGCAAGGTGGTGCGGGGGCCGGTGATGGAGGCGGCGCACAGCGAGGTGATTGGGCGGCAGCTGGCGGCCTTCAATGTGTCGCTGGACAGCCACTACACGCACCAGGTGGGGGGGGGGCGGGGAGGGCCCGGGGCGGGGTGGGGGCCCCTCGGGGTGTCTCCAGGGCTTTTACTCAGCCGGGAGAACAGACGGAGTCCAGCCCGAGTGTCGATGTCGTTGATACCACCCGGAATCTGAGAAGCACCACCCGGATCCCCTCCCTCCTCCTCCCGTCCCATTGCCTCCCCACGTTTGCCATATTCCTGTATCCCCCCCTCCCCATCCCCGCCCGCCCTGTCCCGGTCTCCCCCCCCCCCCACACACACACGGCCAGGCCAAGGCCCGCGTGGACCGCACCCAGAAGTCGCTCTCCCGCCACGGCACCCCCGCCATCACGCTGGCCACCCTGCCCGCCCGCCTCACGAGGGACGACCTGCTGCTCTTCCACCGCCCTCGGGCCGTGTGGTCCGTGGCGGTGACGGCGATGCGGGCGGCGCCGGCGCTGCTGGCGGCGGCCAACAAGCAGACCAAGGAGGTGGTCTACATGTTCAAGTGGGTGCAGTGCATGTGGAGGGTTTATTGGAGCGAGGAGGGGGTAAGGGAATGGGTGTGTATGGGCGAGTGTGTGGTCGTGGGTGTACGGTAGCGTGTGTGCGGCGAAGAAACCCTGCCCGACAGCTAGCCTAGCTCGCCTACTCTTGCGCGCGCTCCTCCCCGCGATATGCCCCCTTCCCCCCTGCAGCGCATTAGGAATATACCAATATACCAATGACCCAAACCCGCTGTCGCCGGAGCCTCGCGCTGGCAGTCAGCGCGCTTCATCGTTGCCTATCCACTCCACCCACCCCGTCCCCTCCCCACGCCATACCGCCCTCCCCTCCCCACGCCATACCGCCCTCCCCTCCCCACCGCCCTCCCTCCCCTCCCCACGCCCCCCTCCCGCCCTCAGGAGCCTGACGGGTGTGACCCTCAACCGCATCATGGACGCCGCGCACTCCTTCCAGACGCTGTCCGACGTGCTGGCGGTGCGGGACGCGCAGGGGCGCAACGCGCTGGACATCGGCTTCCCGCAGCACAAGGAGGGGCCGCACAGCATCATGGGCGGCTGGCCGCTGGTGACGCTGGTGCCGGAGACCCGGCTGGCGGAGGCGGGCATCAATAAGCCGGTGGGCGGGGCCCGGGGGGCGGGGCCCGGGGGGTGGGGCGGGGGTTCTCATTAAGAATAACCCAAACCGGGGCATGCGGGTTGGGGTTGAGGGAAGGGGAGGGTGCAGGGATTAAGGGACGGAGGCGGGTCGCTCCCCGGGTGCCGTACTAACGGTCCCCCCACATTGACGTGGTAACATCGCTGGAGGGATCCCCGGTACGGTCCACCCTTCACCCAGCCTTTCTTTCTTGCTCTGGCAGTCAGCGCCGGCAGTCCGAGACGTGTTTTATCCACGTCCCACATCCCGTGGCTCCCCTCCTTCCCCACCGATTTCCTGTACCCCTCCCCCCTCCCGTGCCTTCCCTTCCCTCTTCCTCCGATTCCCCTTCCCTTCCCTCCCCTCCCCTTCGCTCTGGCAGCAGTGCAGTGTAAATATGTCTACCAATCTCCTATATTTGCTTCCCTCCCCTTCCCTTCCCGCTCCTGGCGCAGCAAAATCACCTGTACGTGTTGATGCCGGCGGTGCGGCCCATACCCAAGCCCCACATGCCCGAACCAGGCCAGGGCACCAAGCCGCCCGCGGCCTTCACCACGCGGCCCAGCCTGACAGGTGGGGTGGGGTGGAAGGGTTGGGAGAGACGGGAGAGGTAGGCGTGGTGGATGTGTGGGCCTTATTGGCCAGAGGCCGTCCCCACACGCCACCCGACCCGCACGACCACGCAAGCCCCTGAGATGCCCCCCTTTGCCGCACCCTCACCCAATACACACACACACACGCACAAACACAAACACGCGCGCCATGCCGTGCCGTGCCGTGTGCGCACACGCTGTGTTTTTCCCGATGTCGTACAGCTTGCGGCGGCCACGTGGTCCTGCTCGAGTATCTGGAGGAGTACCCGCCGCTGCTGGGCCGCCCCGCCATGGGGGCCCGCTTGCTGACGTACTACCAGCGGCGGGACGAGCAGGACATGGGGCACAACAACCTGGTGGCGCCAGGCGGCGGCGGTGGCGGCGGCGGCGGGGAGGGCGGCGGCGGCGGGGGCGGGGCGGGCGGGCAGGAGCAGGGCGGCGGCAAGGGCGGTGGCGGAGGACGGCAGCTGTGGAAGCTGGGGACGGTGCAGCCTCTGGGTGAGTGCGGCGGGGAGCCGGGGACGGGGGGCGGGGGGCGGGTGGTGGCTAGGGGGCGGGGGCGGGTGGTGGCTAGGGGCGGGGGCGGGTGGTGGTTAGGGGGGGAGGGGCCCTGGGGAGCAGGGCGCGGGGAGCTCAGGGCGTAGTGCTGGAGGGCGGGGCGGGGAGGGGGTTGTAGGAAATTGGTAGACATATTTATAATGCGCTGCTGCCGGAGCAGGGGCGGGGTGGGATCAGGTGCGGGGCGCGCTGGGCTGGGGGCTGGGGGTGACAAGGAGGGTTTCGGAGGCCCAGGCGGGCCGTCGGGTGGGGTGCGCCGCTGAGGGGGGGGGGGTGCTGTGGGGGTGGTTAAGGGTTACGGCCTTGGGGGGCTGCCCTTGCGGAGGACCCTGGGTGGGTGGGTGGGCTGCAACGTAAGGAACGGTGCGGGGGGAGAGGGGTCCGAGGTCGCCGTCGTTGGCCATGTGACGGGAGCCGCGGGTACTACTAGGGGAAACGGGGCGTGTCGCATCGCGTAACCCCAACCCCCCCCCCCATCCCTCGTATCCGCCATGCCGTGTGACAATGTCGGTTTGCTCGTTTTGCTTGTGCGGCTTGACCGACTTGGCTCTCCCCCCTCCCCTGTTCCCCGCCGTGCCGCCAGGCCCCGAGAACACGCCCTTCTACACGGTGATGCCGCCCGGCCACACCGTCATGTGCGTCGATACCCACATGTATAAGGCCCCCGCGGCGCCGCATGACCCGCGACCCTCCGACTTCCTGCTCGTACGATCCAACAACGGCGTGATCCACGTGAGTCCGTCTCGGCGGTTGAGGCGGTTATGGTGGGGGTGGGTTGGGATGTTGCCGGGGCTGCGGGCTTGCGGTGTTTGACACGTAGGAAGG
>BDSI01000016.1:1381637-1398918 GCA_003117195.1 Eudorina sp. 2006-703-Eu-15
GTCCGTGCCTGTGAACGGCACATGCCGTACCATCACATGCAGCGGTACGGCGGCGTCATGGGAGACAGCAGTGACGAGGACATGGCGGGACATAGCGGTGGTGGCGGAGGCGGAGGCGGCGACGACGACGGGTCCGGCGGCGGCAACAACAACAACAGCGGCGGCGGCGGCGGCGGCGGCGGGCCCCGTGTGGACGCCAGCGCCGCCACCACTGTTGACCCGCTGGGCACCACGGGGGACCTGGACCTCAGCAACGTCATCGACAGCAGCGTCGAGTTGACGGTGGGTGGTGGGCGGTGGGTGGTGGCGGTGGGTGGTGGCAGTGGGTGCTGACTGAGTGAATGGAAAAGGCCTGCGCCTGGGGCCGGGGGACTTCGGAGCGGAAACAATGTGATTTGCAGTTTGGCGGGGAGCTGCCTCACCTACCCCTAGGCACTGTCCCCCCGCGGCGCGCAGCACCTCCGGCCCCAACATGCAGCACCCCACACCATGGCGAATCCGGCCCCACGCAGGGCAACGAGCAGGTGATGCGGATGATTGCGGTGGCGGGGTCAGCCATGTGGCGGCAGGGGGATCAGGGAAGCGCCGGGCAGGCGGAACAGCAGGCGGACCTGGGGCGGGGTGTGGCGGCGGGGGTTTCGGAGTTGGACGAGCAAACGGCCGCGTCCCACGGCGGCGAGGATGTGCCGGAGCTCGCATCCGTACCGGCCACGGTAGCGGACGTCGCCGCCGTAGCGGCGGCCGAGGCCGCTGCCGAGGCGGCGGCGGCAACACCCGCCGCCGCCGCCGCCGCCGCCATCACAGCAGCAGCAGCTCTGGAGGTGTTCCGACACCGCGACACTGACCCACGGGTCTCGCCACCGTCGGCGGCCAACTCCGTATCGGAGGCCTCCGGATACACTCCCCTCGGCGCCCCCGGGGGCAGTTTCACGCACGCCAGCGGAAGCGCCGCCGCCGCCGCCGCCGCAGTTGGAGCGGCCGCGGCGGCCGCCACCGGTCAAGCTCGTATCCCACCACTGGTGGCGGCCCGTCCGTCAGCACTTGTACTGCCATTGGAGGAAGGGCCCCGGCGCAGACCACCGCCGCCGTTGGTTCCGTCCGTGAAGACGTGGCTCGACGCTGTACGACATGTACGAGCATGTCGTACGGCGGTCGGCGCGCAACACGGCCGCCAGCCCCCGCCGGCGGCGATTCAGGAGCTGCAGGCCAACTGCATGGGGCTGCTGTCGGCGGTGTCGGTGAGCGCCGGGGGGGCGCGGGCTGTGTACGGCCGCCCTGGGCTGCTGCCGTACATCGCGGCACTGCTGGAGCTCCCAGACCACGACATCGAAGATCCGGACGCCAGGCCGGATCCTGGAGCTGTGGCCCGGGGCAGCAGCGGCCAACAGCTGAGGTACGACAATGTGTGTTTGTGCGTGTGTTCGCACAATGCGTGTTCGTGTACGTGAATGAGTCATGTGACAAGGCACACCCCACGGGTCATCGCTGACAGCCCTTTTCGTCCCCTCACCTTGCGTGTGTCATTGTATCTTAGTACGGTAGGTACGGCCTCTCTCCAGGTAGGGATGAGGGTCCTAGGAAGCCGTGATCCGACCCATGGGTCATTCCGTGATCCGACTCATGGGCCATTCCGTGATCCGACCCATGGGTCATTCCGTGATCCGACTCATGGGCCATTCCGTGATCCGACCCATGGGCCATTCCGTGATCCGACCGACCCATGAGTCACCGCGCCCCCGTCTCCCTCCAACGCCGCAGGCTGCAGCTGCTGGACCTCCTGACCAACATCAGCCTCCACCCCGAGGGCGCCAGGGCGCTGGTGGACGCCTCCTCCGCCGCCACCTCCCGACCGCTGGCGGAGGCCGTGTACCGTACGGCCGAGATGGCCGTACAGCAAGTGTCGAACAGAACCACCGGCTGGCGTCTGGGGGCGCAGCTGCTCGAGGTGAGCGCGGCCATACCGTGCGGTGGTTAGTTATCGGTTGTCGGTTTGCGGCCCTGGTCGTTTAGCAACTGCCAACCGCAAACCAAAGGTCATTTAGACCGTCAGCTGCCAATGCGCGGTGGGCTGCCATGCTGTGCGTGCGGTGGTTTGGGACGTTGGCATCATAACTGGCTAGTGACAGTGCTAAGCGCCTGATCCATGGAGGTGCGGGCTGTGGGCTGTGGGCTGTGGGCTGGCCCCCCGACCTCCCCGACCTCTACCAAACCCCCAACCCCGACCCTGTTAGGCTGTTAGCTATTCAGCTTTTCCCCCCTCTGGCGTGTCTCCTCCTCAGCCCCTTGCCTCCATCTCCATCCCTTGTCTTCTCGTCGAGTGCCCACGTGTCCCCCCATCCCTTGCACTCTCATTGCGAAACTGGCACCTCTCTCTTCTACCCACCCCAAACCCGCACGTTCAGGGGCGCGGCGGGCCTTTCGTTGTAGCAGTGCACCGCAAAGTCCTCCTGGCAACTAACTTGATCGCGGCGGGTACTTTCCTGCCCGGCGTGTGCGTGCTCGCACCTGTCGTACTGTGGTACGGCTGTACTGTCGTACTGTCGCAGCCCTGCTTCACGGTGCTCATCAACCTGCATCGGGCCCGCGTGGCGCTGCGGCTGCCGTCCGACCCCGCCACCGGGGAGCCCCGGGACAGCTTCCGCCTCGCGGTGGAGGCGCTGCGGGCGGTCCTGCCCGCCAGCTCCGGAACCGCGGACCGCGCCCGCCTCCGCGCCGCCGCCGCCAGGATGCTGGACTCGGCGATCGCGGGCTACGAGGGCGTCGGCAGGTCGCTGGCGAAGCCGCGCGCAGGCGGCGGCACCGCCGCCAGAGCGGCGGGCCGCAGGGCCGGCAGTCGTGGCCGCGCGGGCCAGGGCGGCGGCCGCGGCGGCGGCGCCGCCGCCGCCAAGATGGCGGCGGAGGATGAGGAGGAGAAGCAAGTGATTTCGGAGCTGATTTGGCTGATCAGAGGCGGCGCGGCTGCCGGCGGCGGCCTGGCGGCGGAGCAAGCCGCCTGTGACGGCGCTGCGGCGCTGTGGCAGCTCATGGCCAGCGGTGTCGTACATCCCGAGCAGGTGGCCTCGGAGCTGGTGCCGCTCCTGACGGCCATCCTGGGCGGCCACCGTCCCAGCGCTGACAGCGAGCAGCCGGGGGCGCTGCGGCTGGCGGCGCTGGGGCTGGTCTCCTGCCTGGCGCGGGCGGGCTCGGTGGCGGCGCAGCTGTGGACCAGCCCGCTCCTGCCGGCGGTCCTGCGGATGTATCAGTTCGCGGCGCGGCGACTGGCGGCCGGCGGCAGCGTTGACGCCTGGACGCCGGTGGTGCAGGCGGTGTTGGGCGTGTGCCAGGTGCAGTGTCGGGCGAGCCACCGAGTGGACCGACGGGATGTGGTGGGGCTGTTGAAGCGGGTGGACCCGTGGGGGCAGACGGAGCGGGTGCTGTCGAACCACCGAGCCAACCATTCGACTGACACATGCCTTGCCCCATCGCAAATGTGCGTTTCACTCGGTTCCCTGCTCTCCCTCTTCCCCGCAGTACATGGACCGGACTTTCGTGATCCAGCAGAAGACGCCGCTGCGCGCCCTGGGCTTGGAGTTGTGGAGGGACGTGGTGGTGCGAAACAAGCAGAGCTCGGAACGGGTCCTGTCTGTTCTGTTGGAGCTGATCTCGCAGGAGCGCCAGGTGTGCAATCGGCTTTGCCGTCAAGACCATGTAGGACCGTGGTTGGGGTACGCGTGTCCGAGCCGGCGCCATGCGCGTGATGAGGGGCAGGATTGCACAGTAAACAACAAGCCAACAGGCAGGGGTTATCTCACAATGTTTCAAGGAAAAGAAGGCCCGAAGGGCGTTAACACACCAGGGCAGGCGCGTCACGAGTTGCACGCCTGGTCATGAGTGCGTGGGAGGCGTCCGATGCGCGGAAAGGAAACAAGGAATTCTGCAACGGTGACTCGCATCAAGCTGTGCCGCAGCAGGGCATTACCGTGGGCACCGGAGCCGAAGGCATGTGTTTTGCGGCAAACCCGAAGGCACGGCTGTAGAGCCTACGGGCTGCCTGTAGGGCTAACGGGCAGGACAGCCAGGTAACGGTCCCCAAGGAAGGGGTGGGGCAGGCCTCCCTCGGCCATTTGTGTGCTGGTGTGAAGAGAGGGCGTTATCTGTTCGGGGGCATTCTTGGGGGGGGGGATGACGTCCTTGGCAAGGCTGGGGTCGCCGGAGTAGCAGCAGCCGGCCTTGTGGCTGTCAACAGGCCGGCATCACCCTCCGCCGTGGCACTCACTGGCATTGCCCGGCACTCGTGCAACCTCTGTCTCTGTCCCGGGCGTCAGGGCGAGGTGATCGAGCGAGGGTTGATCAAGTCGGTGACGCAGATGCTGGTGGAGCTGGGTATGCCGGTGTACGTGGAGGACTTCGAAAAGCCCTTCCTCGCGTCGGCGGCGGAGTTCTACCGGGTGCGGATTGGGTCCGGGCTCCGGCAAGGGGCTCCCTGCGCCGAGGGGGCTTGAGCAAGGGTCCCGCTCCCACGGCGGATGGAACGACCGCGAAGGTCGGCGTGGTCAGTCGCCACAAACGGAGCGGGGCGTTGACTTGGCTTGGGCAGAGAACGAATTCCGCAAGCAGCCTGAAGTCGCACAGGGCCGCAAGCACGCGCTAGAAGCTTGGGGCTGTTGCTTCTGGGGGTTGGGGGTATCCATGAGCAGCTTCCCGTGCCACGCCTTGTCAAGTGCTTCGTCGGCCGGCGACGCCGCAGGCTGAGGCGCACGCGTTCATCACCACCTCGGACTGCCCCGACTACCTGCGGAAGGCGGAGCAGCGGTTGCATGAGGAGCAGGAGCGCTGCGCCGCCTGCCTGCACAACACCACGGAGCCAAAGATCACGCGGGTGGTGGAGGCGGAGCTGCTCAAGAGCCAGGTGGGCGTGCGGGACCGGCGAATTTCGGGGCGTGGTGGGACGGACTCGTTTTGGGGGCTTTGGGTGATTGGGTCTGGAGGTGCACGGTCGCAGTTTGGAGGCCTTGGGTCCCATGGGTTTGATGAGTACGTCGTTGGTGTGGACGGTGCGCTGAGTGGGCAGGTAGCGCACTGTGCGGGGAGGTGGATGTGGGTCGCAGGTGTCTAGGGTTACAAGGAGCGAGACAGCCTTGTGCTACCCCAAGTCGACTAGGGTTTCGTAGTTCACCGCGCTGGGTGGCGGCGTGCGTGGGCCTCAGCCGGCAAGTGTCCCGGTAGCTGGAGGGCATGATGTCAGGAATTTCAAGACGGTGCAGCGCTGCAGCCTGACCCCGCTGCGGTTGCACCCGGCCACCCGCCTCCGTTTTTGTGTGTTCCGCCACCAGATGACGGCGCTGCTGGAGATGAAGAACAGCGGGCTCATAGCGTTGCTGCGGGATGACAAATTCGACGACCTGGCGCGGCTGTACACCCTCATGACGCGAGTGGAAAACGGCCTGGCGACGGTGAGCCGTGCGAACATGCAGCACCGGACGGGATGCCCTGGGATCGATTGGCGGACCGCAAGCGCATTCGTATGCTGGAGTGAGGGTTGGCAGTCAGTGGAATCGTTAGCTTGAAATGCAAGGACAGCACCCACAGGACTTGACGCGACTTTCATTTTGACTTGGGCCGCCCCCAAACAGTCGCGCACGGGCTATGATGGAAATCCCGCCGCCGTGCCGAGCATGAATGCTGCTATTTCCGCCTCTGCCGTCAATTGCTGCTGGAGACGGTTTCGCTCCGCGCTGGGCGTGGTGTGCCCGCCTGTCACATCTGCTGCAACCCCCTATCTTCCGCATCCTATCCGCCTGCGCCGCAACGCACTGCACCGCGCCGAGCCGAGCCACCGCTACCTTGGTACCCGTGTGCGCCATACGCGCCCGGCCACGTGTGTCCGTCAGGTCCGGGGCATGCTGTGCGAGCACGTCAAGGATGTGGGTCGCGCGCTGGTTAACGACCCGGAGCGCACCAAGGACCCGGTGGAGTACGTGCAGGCGCTGCTGGACTTGCGGGATAAGTACGAGAGGATCATCACGCAGGCATGTATCGTTACATATGAACATATCTCTTAGATGGGTCTGACGCTGACGGGGGCAGCTACCCTTGCCCATCGGGGCAAGGACCACCACGTACCGTATCGTTACTTAGCCCCGGTGCCGACACGGGGCTAAGTAACGATACGGTACATGGTGGCCCCGTGTCGGCACCGGGTACCCAGGGGAGGGAAAACCTAGGGTACCGAAATGGGTCGGGGCACTGAAGGGCACTGAAGGGTTGGGCTTGAGGACCCAGGACTGGACACATCGAGGAGTGCTTCGGCGGTCTTTGCCCCGATGGGCAAGCTAAGGGTAGCTGCCGCGGTCAGTGTCAGACTGGGCCAGGGGGCCGTCGGGCCGGCACCGCACCGCAACCCACGAACCCGTCGTCTCCGACGGTGGCCGCGGTTGACTTGGCGTGCATGTGCATCCACGGCTGGCTCTCCCTCGCGCGCGCTCATGGCAGCACATCGGTTGCTTCGGCTTGGTGGATGGACTGGGCGCGGTCGTGCGTTTCGGCGTGTGTGTGTGCCTGGACACGTGCAGCGACACGTGCTTTTCCTCTTAACACGGCTTGTGCGGCCCGACCGGTGGTGCTGACAGGCCTTCTCGGACGACAAGACGTTGCGCAACGCGCTCAACCAGGTGAGCGTGTTTCACAAGCACACCACACCCAACCACACCACACCCAACCACGTGTTCTTCGCACTCGCAACCCGGTGTTATCGTCATGTTACGAAGACTGTAGGGGCGTCCGGAGCCCGGCGTTACCGGGATGTTATGGAGACTGTACGGGCGTCGGGTCGTACTGGGGCGCTTTGTAAGATTGTAACTCGAGTTGCGGCGGTGCTCCCGCCTGCCATTCTCGAGGAAGCGTATTCCTTTCTTGAACGCGTGGTTAGGCGCGTGCGTATGTACCGAACCCGGCTCGCGTGTCGTACTGCTCCGGGTCAGGCTTTCGAGCACTTCGTCAACCTGAACGTGCGGTCGTCCAAGTTCATCTCGCTGTTCCTCGACGACAAGCTGCGGCGGGGCATCAAGGGCCTCAGCGACACGGACGTGGAGGGGGTGCTGGACAAGGTCATGGCGCTGTTCAGGTGGGTAGGAAGCTAGGAACGGTAGGCAGTTGCGGAGCAGCGGTTTGGATTCGGGTGAATCTTCCTGCTCGATTGGGGTGCGTATGGCTTCCCGGTTCCCGCCGAATGGCATGAGCGGGTCGTTCCTGCCTGGTCAGGTTAAGTATTGGTAATGGATTCGACACGGACACGCTCGACGGGGCTGCTGAAGGTCGTCGACGTGGAACTGCGAATGACCGTGACACAGTGACTTGGAACGGGAAGCCGCTGGCATCGGCGCTGCCGTCCGCTTTACGATGCGGGTTTGGGAGCTTCTCTCCGGCCGGTTGGTTGGGCTACTGCCAATGCGCTCCTTGCCAGGGCAGTCCGGGTCTCAATTGGGTTGCTGCGGATGCCTGCGTGGTCGGCCCCACGGCCCGCCAGGTACTTGCAGGAGAAGGACGTGTTCGAGAAGTACTACAGGCAGCACCTGGCCAAGCGGCTGCTGTCGGGGCGCACCACCTCGGACGACGCGGAGCGCAACCTGCTGGTCAAGCTCAAGACGGAATGCGGCTACCAGGTGGGTGGGGGCCCCTCCGGTCGTCCGGACGAGGCGAGGACGGAACCGGTGGAGGAGGTACACTGGTACAGGTCGGAACAGAAGAGGTCCGGGCGCGTCACCGTCAGTGCGCACTGACTGTACCCCGGGCGCTGAATCGCAATCCGTGGTGTGCGCGGCCGGCCGGCGCGCTCCGTGGTCGCCCTGGGAAGCCGGGGATCCGGTCGTTGAGGTGCGGGGGGGCTGTAAGAGACGGCCGGCGGTCCGCTTGCGAGGTTGCGACGCCCCGAGATGACGAACCAGGAACCACAGCCGGCCCTGCAGCTACGTGCCCCGTGCCGTGCCTCGTCGCGTGCCGTGCCGTGCCTCGTGCCGTGCCGTGCCGTGCCGTGCCGTGCCGTGCCGTGCCGTGCCTCGTCGCGTGCCGTGCCGTGCGTCGTGCCGTGCCGTGCCGTCGCGTGCCGTGCCGTCGCGTGCCGTGCCGTGCCGTGCCGTGCCGTGCCGTGCCGTGCCGTGCCGTGCCGTGCCGTGCCGTGCCGTGCCGTGCCGTGCCGTGCCGTGCCGTGCCGTGCCGTGCCGTGCCGTGCCGTGCCGTGCCGTGCCGTGCCGTGCCGTGCCGTCGCGTGCCGTGCGTCGTGCCGTGCCGTGCCGTCGCGTGCCGTCGCGTGCCGTGCCTCGTCGCGCCGTAAGATGGATGACGTGGTTGTTCCAAGAGGTCCGCGCGCGATCGTTTGGAACAAAGCGGCGAGCCGGCGACCACATCCGTCGTGCGCAGGGATGAGACGGCTGCTGTGTGCCGCTGCATGCAGTTCACGAGCAAGCTGGAAAGCATGTTCACGGACATCAAGACCAGCCGCGACACCATGGCGGGCTTCCGGGCCAAGCTGGTGGAGGGCGGGCGGCTGGGAGAGCTGGGCGGCATCGACCTGCAAGTGCAGGTGTGTGTGTGTATGTGTGTGTATGTGTGTTTAAGTGTGTGTGTGTGTGCCCACTGGCCAGGAAACGCGTGCCGGAGCTGCCTACGACCTGTTTCAGGAGGCTCCGCCTCACCTCGCTGAGGCTGTCGGGGGGCAGCCCCTGTTTCGACGCCTGGCACATACACCCGGAAAGGTTTCACGACCTGCTACTGCAGCCCGCCCTGGATCCCGTGGTGGCAGATCCCGTGCCCTCTGCCCCTGCCCCGCCGCTGCAGGTCCTGACCACCGGCTCGTGGCCCACCCAGGCGCCGTCGAAATGCAACCTGCCCCGGGAGCTAGAGGTGAGCTGCGTCGTTGGCAGACCAGTCAGGGGTGCGTCCACCGGTAGCCAGGGGTGTGTCCACCGATGAACCCGCCCGACCGGGTGTGTAAGTGGCAATACCGTCCTCCGGGTCTCGTACGGTAACTCCGCGCGTGTCCCGGACCGTCCCTGCTCTCCTCTGTGCTGAGCCGGCAGCGCCCCGCGGCCTCCACTCGCATGCCTTGCCTCACCCTCCGCCCGCACTGTCGTGTGGGCGTCGCCCCCTCGGCCCTCGCGCTCCCCTTGCTTGTATGCAGGCGGCCTGCGAGGCCTTCCGGTCCTTCTACCTCTCGACGCACAGCGGGCGGCGCCTCACCTTCCACCCCAACATGGGCACCGCCGACCTGCGCGCCGTGTTCGGAGGCGGCCGCCGTCACGAGCTCAACGTCTCCACGTACCAGATGTGCATCCTGCTGCTGTTCAACGAGCAGGATGCGCTGTCGTGCCAGGAGATCGCGTCGGTGAGTGCAGGATTCGCTGTCGTGCCGGGAGGTCGCTTCGGTGCGTGGAGTGGCTGCGGGCGGGCCCCCACAGCTGCTCATGCCGATGCAGATCTCGTGCAGCTGCTGCTGTCCGCATGTCCCTAAATGATATCAGGTTGGGTTTACGAAATGTTTTATTTTATGACACCTGTGAGCTGCTGAGCACAACGTCATCGGGGCTTACCGTACACCCCAGCTTGATGTGATGTAACGGAGGACGGATGTGAGCACGGATATCGACGGCCGCTTGGCAAGCCTTGTCGTGGCTGCTGCAATGCCAGCAGCAACGACATGGCCGGCCCCACGGCGCACCCCCTCGAACGCATTGGTTCGGTCCTTGTGATCCGCTGTTCGGCATCCGCGTGTCAGGCCACGGAGATCCCCGCGCCGGACCTGAAGCGGGCGCTGCAGTCGCTGGCGTGCGTCAAGGGCTGCAACGTGCTGCGGAAGGTGCGTGTGGCCGACTGCGTGCAAGTAAGGTTGCCGGCCGCAGGAAGAGTCGGGGTGCTGGGGAAGCTGTCCCTCAGACCGTTTCTTGGACAGCGAATGGCAGCAGTCTGCTCCCGGGGGACCGCGTCCCTGGACCTCGCGGTACCTCCCGCGGCCCCTGGTCGCTTCGCTTCTCCACATCTCCATGCTGCCGCTGTTCCGCAAGGCCTGTCGCGCCCCAGAGAAGACAACCGCGTTCTGCCTATGCAGCCGTGGTTACCGTGGCGTCCCGTGCCGTCGCCCTCCGATCGCTCGCCTCCCTGTACCGCCAGGAGCCGGCCTCCAAGGACGTGCTGGAGTCGGACGTGTTCTACTTCAATGACAAGTTCACCTCCAAGCTGATCAAGGTCAAGATCTCCACCGTGGCCGCGACGAAGGTGGGTCGGGGCTGGGGATCCATGCATGGGTTGCCAAGCCGGGGGCGCAGTGCCATGGCGCTGGAAAACCCGCCTCGCACTTGCTGCCGGGATGGCAGCCTTGGGCGTGCGTCCTTTCCTTTCCCTGCCTTGGGTATCCTCTTCAGCCTCTATTCCACGCTGCCTCTTGACTGCGCCGCAAAAGGAAGATAGAGGCCGCGCACGGCTGACCGACCATTCTGACATGGACCGATACGCGCAGGAGGGCGATAGCGAAAAGATGGAAACGCGGCAGGTGGTGGAAAAGGACCGCAAACCGCAGATCGAGGCGGCCATCGTGCGCATTATGAAGGTGAGTTAGTGGGTCGTGGCGGCGGCGGCGGCGTGGCGCAATCGCATGCCAGACGACATACACTGGCACTTGGCAGCAGCCCCGTTGGCGCATGATATGATCTGGTGGTAACCACGCCACCTGCCACCCTGCCTGCCAGGATTGTTGCGCGCAAGCAGCGCCGTTTAGGGGCTGTACACAGCGCGCGACCCTGTCTCCGCACCCGGGGGGCCACACGGGTCAAAAGATAGCAGCTTTGACTACTCCGTCCAGGCTTTCCGCGTGTGCCGTCCGCGACAAAACCTATCTGGGCCCGCTGGAACACCCGGTCGGGATACGGGTCCACCTTGTAACGGTTACACTAAAATCTGCGTGCGCCTTCCGACCGCCCCTCTCCCCGGCACACGCAGGCGCGTCAGCGGCTCGACCACAACACGATCATCACGGAGGTCACTCGGCAGCTCTCCGCGCGCTTCGTGCCCAACCCGGCCACCATCAAGAAGCGCATCGAGAGCCTCATCGAGCGCGAGTTCCTTGCGCGGGACGAGAACGACCGGAAGTTCTACAGCTATGTGGCGTGACGAGCACCGCTGGGCTGGGCTTTCCGCTTAGCGCCAGCAGGCCTGGGCGCGGAATTGCGGTTGCCGCCCAGCGCCGGCACTGCGGTGCGGCGTCTCGGGCGACCGCTTGCCGCAGGGACCGACCCTGGCGGTAGATAGATTTGGTGGGCAGCTCTGCCGTCGTCGGGTGGGTGGGGCTTCTCTGTGGTCGGTCGCCGCTGTTGGGGTGCACAGCTTCGCAGGGGTGCTTCTCGCAGCTTCTCATTGTCGTTTGCGCTGTGGCAGGCAGACTCAGCGGCCATCGCACCTTCCGAGGATCGATCCGGGGATTTGGTGACGCGCCGGAGCGTGGAGTGCTCCAGCGCCAGCGCATCACGGAAGTGCGGTCAAAAGTGTGCAGGAGGTGCTGGCTTGGCAAATGTAAGCTGGTGTGCCTGTAACCTGGCAAACTTGCGGGTTGATGGGACGCAGCACCGGCCGTTCATTCCGCTTCCGGTCAGGATAGGTGCAGCCGATTCTCCGCGCTGCAGTGGTGACCTGCGGTACATGCGGTCATAGGCGCGCGGCTGCCTGTCCAGGTGAACCCGGCTAGGAGGAAAAGGCGCGCAGCGGGGCGGCAGGTGCGCCGCTGCCACGCACTGCGGAAGGGCCGACGTGGAGACCCAGCAGCTGTGCAGCGTTGCCTGTTATGAACTGCGCGCCTCTTCCGTGACAGCCGAAGGACACCAAGACAAACCGGGTTAATGTATGTTGTGGGTTGGAGGTCGAGGTACGCAGGTGGACGTGCAGCGGTCGACGAACTGGCTGCGGATCTGCTATTGGGCCGGTCGTGCAAGGGTACATGGCAGGCGCTTGCGCATGTATGCGCCGACGCGCAGGCCGGGAAACGGGCAGCACGATCAGGCTCTCTGGGTTGCGAATTGCGTTGACCGGTGGGACGCAGCGTCTAGTCCCACCGTCCAGGCACAGAGGTTTCAGCAGCATGACTTCTTTTCGCTTCGCATCTGTCGTGTACGTTTGGGAGTCGTCGATGAGGAGTAGAATATATATTTATATATTATACTCACACTGCGCTGGGTACTTCTTTTGTGGGTTGGGCCCGTTAACTGGTTTGCCAGTTCACTGGCGGGCCGGGTCGATTCTCTCCGCACCGCACGGGTCACGGTCCATCGCCCAATCCGCCGCGGCTTATCGCCACACGTGAGAGGCCAGGGCAGTGCGGTCCTATGGTTGCTGACCGCGGCATGGGTAGAGAAAACGTTGTACGTGGTCGGTACACCAGCTATTACGCCTCACATTAACGACATCTTGCTCGCTCTAGGGGGAACTCCCGATGGCGTAGGTCAAACCCGCGGCGTCCCTGTTGGTCATGGCATCAAGGGCTCAGAATGGCGGGCTCGACAGGTTTACTATGGCCTGTCCCGAAGGTTGAAGGATTATAGAGGGCGAGGGCCGGGTCACTGCAGTGCATGAATAACTGTACGTGTTTGGGGACCTGATGTCTTGACTGGGGCGGAGCCGGCAACTGCCGCTGGGTACCGCTTGGCAGCGTGGGCAGCTGTCGAAGCCTTGAAAGCGCCGCGTCGCGGCTGCCCATCGCACGTCGCTGGACGGCGGGCATGTGGTGGACCCGTGGGGGCTGACGGAGCGGCTGCCCACCGCGGCTGAGGTGCAAGCTGGAGTATGATGATGACGGTGCGGAGGGGCTCGTGCTGGTCCCGCTTCAGGAGGAGGTGGAGGAGGAGGTGGACGGGGAGGAGGAGGACGGGGAGGAGGAGGAGGAGACGCATGACAGGAGACGGAGACGCGCTGCTGCAGCTGCTGTCCCGCGCCGCGGCGTGCCGAGGAGGTCGCGGGGGGAACCTGTGGGGCCCAGCCGTGGAGCGAGCCCTGCGGAGTTGTTCGCGGGGCTGCGGCAGGAGCAGGCGGGAGGGGCGGGGCGGCTGCGGCGGCAGCCGGGGGGCGACCGGAGGGAGACAGCGCTGGTGGGGACGGAGCCGCAGAGGTGAGGCCGGGGAGTAGTACGGCAGCGGAAGAGGAGGAGGAGGACGACAAGCTGCATTTGCTGGACCCGGCAGCGCTGCTGCGGCGGCGCGCACGGCAGCTGCATCCAGCCTGCTGGCGCATTCTGAAGCAGCTGCTGACGGCGAATGAAGAGTCACAGGGTAAACTGTACTGATGCCAGGGGCGAGGACTAACGTTTGGGTGGCTGATTTGTGCCCTTGCAAGTGCGCTGACGTGCCGTATTTCGGGGATAACCGCCACCGGAAGTGTTGTAACCGCCACTGGTTATGCAAGCATTGCGTTTAGATACGTTACATTGAATGTTTTGACTGAAGGCTATTGTTACATTCTTTTGGTGTTTTTGTTTGGACGTTGCTGAAGATGATATACTGAATAAGGCCGGCATGGCCTCCGAAGGAGGATACTACTCGCCGCTTGCGACGCCTACTCGCAGCAGTTTTCGGCGTCAGGGAGGAAGATCTGTTCCGGGCACTCCTGTCTCGGTGCGTTTCTTTGGCGTCACGCACGACGATGCCGATGAAGACCATACGGAGGGCGTTGGCCCGACTCAAGGGCAGAGCTCCATATCTATTAAGCAAGCAATATTCAGGAAATACTTCAATGAGTTTACGACTTATCCGCTGCTCGTATCGGGCAAACGAAGCCCTCGGGGAACTTCTCGCGCTAGTTCTGCGGCAAGCCAAAGCGCAAGGAGCGGACCGATAACACCCGCCACAAGACAAGGTCACAGCCGTAGCACAGCTCCTGGTTGGGCGCCTCTATCTTCGACACATGTGCCATCGGAATTCGAAACTCCCCGTCCTCGTTGGGCAGTGCACAGACAGGACATCAACTTTGGTGATAAGGTGAGTTTGCAAGGCATGCTATCTGTCCCGAATTTGTGCTGCCAGGGCCGCTCTTCGTGCCCTCAACCATGAGTGGACCTTGCATCAGGCGCCCGACGCTGTCTACGAGAACAGCCCACTACATGCCGCGACCCGGCCCGTCACTACGGATGGAAGCGTCGCCAGCCACCTTAACGCCTTCGAAACCCTCCTCCAGAAACCATGGACGACGAAGGAGGTGCAGCACGCTCAGGTACCGGCAAAGCTTCTGCGCGCAACAGGTCCTTGACTCAGACCCCAGAGCTCCCAGCCATGCTGTGCGGGTCAACCCCTTCTGCGCCTCCCGCGACCCCATAAGCCCCCAATGGCCCACACGCCCATTTGCTTTCGCGGCTCAGATTTCTTTCACACCCACTGCTTTGATCATCACCTCCGCGCTGCTGCTTTCCCTGTTTCCGCACCCTCTCAACCGCCAACAACTATTCCTTGACGGACCCGATCGATCCCTTGCTCCACCGATCCCGTCGATCCGACCCCAGGACCGCGGCTTCTTCCGGCGCCTGCTCCCCCAGCTGGGTGTGGAGAAGCTGCAGGGCCCCGCGGCGCTGCTGCTGGCCCGCTGCGCCCGACTGCACCCGCCGCTGTTGGTGCCGCTGGCGCAGCGGCTGTGTGCGGCGCTGCCGGTGCTGCTCAGCAGCCCCCGACAGGATGTACGGCAGGTGGGGACGGACCCCGGGGGACGGACCCACGGCACGGGGCTTGTGGGTCGCAGCCGGGGATGGGTGGGAAGTCTGAGTCGCGGGGGACCCGGGGACGGTACAGTGCCGTGCAGTATTCGATTTGGGTCCGGTGTTTGGGGGGCCATTGGGGGTTTGGATTTTGGGGGGCTTTTGGATTTGGGGGGCTTTTGGATTTGGGGGGCTTTGCGCTCTGTAAAGTCCGGACAAGGCGGCCGACACGAGGGAGGGTGGGGCCGACATCGCGGGTTGTTCTCTGCCGCTGCTGACCCGCTCATCAGCCGCCTGATCCTGTCCTCGTGGCCAACTGGCCCAACTACCTGAAAAACATCGCCGCTTGTATGACAACAACAACCCTTGCATGGACATCGTTGCCATTGCTGCAGCCCCCGTACCGCCGTCCGGCAATGGTCAGATTAAACCTTAGTCAACAACCCAACCGTCAACTGCCGTTCCTTTTCGTCTGATTTCGTTTGGTTGTCCGCCGCGGTCCGGATCGCACCGTCCCGCGGGTCGCTCGGTCGGTCCTTTGGTCGCTGCACGTAGGCCGGGCTTTGCCTGCTGGGGCTTCTGTGGCGGTCGGCCGCTGAGGGGACCCAGCAGCTGCAGTCCCAGATCCTGGCCACCCCGCGACTGATGGAGCTGCTGGCGGCGCGGGCGGAGGAGGGCAGCGTCGACGCGCTGTGGGCTGTACGGCAGGTGGCGGCGGCGGGCGCGGCGACGGACGGCCGCAGCGTCGCTGCCCTGGAGAGCAGCGGCGCAGTGCGGGCTGTGTGCCGGGTACTCAGACGCGTCACTGCAGCCACGAAAAAGGAGGCGGAGGCGGAGACGGAGGCGGGAGAGGACGGAGCGTCGGGAAGCAGCAGCGCGGGCGGCGATGCGCCCGACGGGGACGGCAAGAGTGGCGGCGGCGGCAGGGCGGAGGTGGCGGCGGCGGCGGGCGGCGGGGGAAGCGCGCGCGGTCCTGTTGGAGGAGGCCTGTGGGGAGGCGGCGCGGGCGGGCCCGGGGGTGGCACGGCGCAGGGCCCAGCTGGCGGCGCCGGCGGTGGCGGTGGCGGTGTCGCCCCGCGGGGTTCCCAGCGCGTGGGGGTAACGGAGGGCGGCGAGGCGGTGGAGCGGGCGGCTCTGGGGGTCCTGGTGGCAGGTACGACATGCGAGGGGGGAAGGGGCCGGGAGGGCCGGAAGGGCCGGAAGGGCCTTGAGGGCCGGGAGGCGGCAGGTGGGCGGCAAGTGGGGGGCAAAGGGCAGCCGGGGCCAGCAGGGCTGCGGGTCACACACATCACCCACATCACGCACATCACACACATCACACACACCCGGTTACTTTGCTAGACGCCCACCCGGGCTATGCGCACTCCCGGGCTTACGGCGGACACCGCCTACATGTCGTGCGGGCACGTGCCAGCCGCTGCCCCACCCGCTGCAGTTTGAATGTGTCAGCGGTCACAGCGGACCCGCGGGTCATCGGTGACAGCCGAAGCTTCACCAATCTCCTATACACCTGCTGCCCCACCCTCCCATGTCCCCTCGCCCCACCCCACCCCACCCCCAACCCCCACCCCACCCCCATCCCCATCCCCCATCCCCCAGACTGCGTCTCCTCCTTCACGCCCATCCACTCCGCCGCCCTGGTGCTGGTGGACCAACAGAAGGTGCCCAGCGGCAAGTGGCGCGAGCCGGAGCCCAACCGGGTGCCGCAGCGGCTGGTGTCGCTGCTGATGGCCAACGCCAGGCTGCTGGAAAGGGAGGAGCGGGAGGAGCGGCAGGCGGGGGGCGAGGCGGGCGGTCGCCGCGGGGCAGGGAACGACGGGCAGGGCGGGGGCGGTGGCGAGGGCGGGGGCGGATCGGGAACTGGAGGGGGAGGTGGCAAGGACGTCAGCGCAACAGAGGCGGCAGGGGCGGAGGAAGGGGAGGTGGGGGTGGGTGGGTCAGTGGGGGCAGGAGGAGGTGAGGACAGGGAAGGCGGCGGCGGCGGTGGGGAAGGGGGCGACAGGGAGGCGGCTGGAGGACCCGACGGCGGAGGGCGGCGGAAGGGCAGCGACGGCGGCGACGGCGGCGACGGCAGAGGCGAGGACGGAAGCGGGGGAGGCGGCGGCGGCAGAGGCAGCGGGGGAGGCGGTCCGCAGGTACTTGTTCTCTATCGGTCTATCCTCCTCTCCCCCCCCCCGTTGATCGCCTGCCTGTCAGTCTGCGTTGGAATTTGAAAGGAGCGGCTCAGGAAGCCCATTGGCCCATTCGGCCTCCGCCCCTCAGCCCCTCCGTGGGGGACTGAGGATGCTCCAGGGACGGGGTCCACAGGGGGGCCACAGGGACGTAGCAGCTTTGCCTGGGGCAGTCGGTGGGTCGGTGGGTCGGTGGTGCTTGCCCTTGGTGGTGCAGCCCTTCCCCCTGAGCCCCCACGGCCCCGTGTGCCGGCCCCTTGGGTGGCCTGCCTGACCGGAACCGCTCAGCCGCTACCGTGTCATGCGTTCTCGAGCTGTTCTCATCTCGAGCTGCTGCATCCGACCACTCACACACAGCCACTGGCAGCCGCCAACACGTCCGCGATCGCGTCCGCGCCCCATCCCCCTCCGTCCCCTC